>JAWRVF010002038.1:0-25164 GCA_036785485.1 Physcomitrellopsis africana
TCATCTTTGAGTTTCTGCAACTGACAATAAGACTGTCTTGTACATGCTTTTTTAACATATGACAGTAGGGGGGCGTGTACTATTAATTCCTTGTTAGACATATTGATTATTGTACTAGTTTATATGTTCTCAAGATTATTTCAACACAGACATAGACAATAAAAATATGGATTCGTTTGATGTAACTAAGCTAAAGAGCGTCCTTGAGGATGTTGGTGTCCAACTCAGTTGGGCATTGTGTCAAAACTTCATTTCAAATCTAGTGGAGCAAGTACCAGATCTTGAAGCTTACATTGACATTATAAACAATGTAGCATCAAACACCTTTCAATCTGCTGATATCTCCATTGTAATAGGGCCTACTTCCAGATCCTCTAGAAACGATACAGAGACGTGTCAAAAGGTACTTCAAAGTGGAGCCAACAAGGGTAGAAAATGTTCTCTTCCAAGAACTACAAACTCTGAGTTTTGTAAGAGACATTTGAACATGATGATGAAGTCTGAAGGACTTCCTAGTGATACTAAGCAAAAGCAGATAAGTAGCTTCCGCGATGTCATTGGTGCAAAGAGACAGCAAAGGAGATCACCAATAGAGATGAAGCTAAGATCTCTCGAGGGCATGGAAGATGTATATGTTGACTTAAACACCAAACTTATATTTGCTGAGATTGACAACAAAATGATGGCCATTGGGCACCTGTATGATAATGAGATGACACTTTTGTCGAAAAAAGACATCAAAACTTGTGACCTTAACGGATGGAAATATAAACTAAATCTAGAATAAAAAAAAGTTTTTTATGCACTTTTTATTACTAAAAGAGATACTAGCTTTTGTATTTGACCTTATATTATAAAGCTTCTCTTATTTTTGTTATACAACTCCTGTATCTGGCTTTCTGAAAAGAAGTTCTCAAATGCAGAATCAAGTGCTATTTGTTTTCCATTCTTCTCCAAATTGTTCGATATGTACATCCTAAGTAACTTTGATGCAGATGATAATGATGATTGGTTATCTTTGATTTTGATACCTGTGACATCTGCACCTTGTCGTTTGAGTATACTTAAAAGCTTCATAAAGGAATCTGTAACATCTCTAGGAACGTCAAAAGGATTAACTTTTTCTTGTTGTTTCTTTAGTATTCTTCCATCAAGGAATTTATCTAGAGGCTTAGTAATAAGAGCTTCAAAGTCTGCACTGCTGATATTGTTAATATTGTTGTCACTCTTTAGCTCCTTAAGAAGGTCAACTGCTACAAGCATATTTCTGTTAACTGTTCGAGATACAACATACTTAATCTTTTCTTTGGAAAGAACTTTCTCTGGAGTATAAGTAAACACTTCTGATGTATCTATCTCTTCAACTTTCTGTGATGAATGCTTGTAAGGTTTCTGTACATATGGAGGAAACACCTTCTTAGGTGCTCTGTTCAACAGCATAGGTGTTAATGTTAATGTTTTGCGTCTGTTATCCATATTGGTAAGTGTTTATAACAAAAGTAGATGATATCTCTTTGTAGACACAATAAAAAATCAGTGATACTAACAAATAGAAAAAAGTCCGTTATATTATAGCTAGATTGGTATTATATTAAACTCGTTTTTCTCTTATCATTGTCAGAGATTCATACATACAAGACAGTAAACGCTCATTAGAAGATATAAACTTATCTCTATCAAGTCTATTTCTTGTTTTCAATTTGAATCCTATATCAACATACTGTTCAATCAACTTATCCACATCCACTAAGTTTTCTATTTGATTTATTACAATGGTATCAGGGATATGTATACATATTTTACTATCACTCTCTAGTCTAATAGAGTATGCTTCACATGTATACTCTTTTATTTTTCTTGTTTCGAAGAATTCTGTAACGTACTTCTTAGACATAATAGTACATAGGAATACACATCTGTGCTTGTCAGAGAGTGTCCTTTGAACAACTTTGACAAACTTCTCAATGTCAACAAGTGTAATACAAAAAAAACACGACAATGTTGTTATAGATCTTTCTAATCTCCTTAAGTGTTCCACCTTCGTTTATATTACTCTTACCTTCTTGTTGGCACCAAGCCTTCTCTTGAGCTCTTTGATATTAGTATGAGAAGGATCTACACAGGTGATACTCTTATAATGATTCCACTTTGTAATGTCTCCTCCTAGTCCCGATCCAATGTCTAATAGGTGACCAGATCCCTTTCTCAAAAGTTCTTTTTTGACATCATTATGGTACGATCTCATCATGGACACTGTCAGTCCTTTAAATATATTAAACATGTTCCTTTCGTTCCTTTTTATCTTTTCAATCCTTTCTACTACTGCAATGGAGTTAGGGTATATCTTATCTCTCCTTTCTCTTAGTAATGTTACGCTTCCATCGGAGTTAATTATGAATTCTGAAACAACGTTCTCTCTTGGTTCTTTGCTGTCCTGTGACATCTTAAGTTTAGAGTATACGCTCTCCGTTTTATTGTATGCCATTAAAGTTTTCTCTTGGTACAGTAGATCAACCGTCTTTTGAGGTTTCCATCTCATAACAGGGTCAAAGTAAGATTGTGAGTGTGTGTATATTAAGCCATCATACTTACTCTCTTGAATCTGGTTCTCTAGTATCTGATGTTGTCTAGAAAATACAGAGAATGTCTTAAACATAAAGTGTCTTTTTGCAACTACTAATCTTCTCTTAGTAGAGTTGTTGATTGTCAAGCATGCTTGAGGTACCATTCTTATCCTTTCCTTTAACGGCTGATTAGCAACTACTACTCCATTTAATATGACAATGTTGAATGCATAGTATACACCATTAACGGCTTCTGTATCGAGGAGCGTGAGCAAGTTACAGCTACTGACACCTGATTCGATAATTGTATCTTCTCCCTTAGTTGATATAGCATACACATTTGCCTTGTAACACGCGAGAAACGATCTTGTACCATGAAGCTTTAGAGATATAGATCCTCCTAATATGTAGTTCCTTGCAAGGTCCTTTATGGTCATGTCGACAAGCTTTGGAAACCTGTAGCCTCGAAGATCAAGACTAGGTACGAGCTTGTTGATTAGTTTGAACAATTGTGGAGCTGCTGAAGGTCTGATACTCTCCATTGCAAGTTCTATAAGCTTAAACTCACAATTATCATCTATCACTTCAAGTTCGATTTCATAATGAGTACGTGCTTTAGATATAACCTTTGTTGAGTCAATCCGAAACTTGTTATGGCTTATTGTACGTCTTTCTTTATTTCTTTTAATCTTTAATGCCATCCCTTCCTCCTTGGAGTGTCTTCGTTCAAGAGATAGCACCATCTCTGCATTAAACTTAGGGATTGCTTTTGATGATATTCTTTCCTTGATAAAGAACTCAGAGTCTATTTCTCTTACTGTAACAGTACTGCTACCTTTTACTGAATACAATGTCTCCTCTGTGGTGATAGTGTTACTGACTTTTGGGAGTTTCATGAATTCTCTTTCTGTTACATCTTTTAGCCTGATCTCGATCTCATACTGGTATCCCTCAGGAGACTTAGTGCTTAGGTCTCTTTTAGACTTTATAAACTCTGTTAGAACATCCATTGCTTATGCCTTTGCAAAGTGGAATTAGAAGCCCTAGCAGGTATACTTATTAGCCAATTCATTTATAACAATACCATGGAAAAGTTCATCCCATCATATCCTGTAGTAACAGATACCAACTTCATTGATAATCTGTGGAAGAAAAAAGAATTCTATGATACAAGAAAAATAAACAGTTCAAGATTGTATCGCCATCAAGAGTTTGTAAGGAGATTTATGTCTCCCCAGATGCCATATAATAATCTGCTAGTGTTCGACAACGTTGGATCGGGAAAGACGTTCACATCTATAGCAGTTGCTGAGTCCCATAAGCCATACAAAGAAAGAGCACTTGTGCTTGTAAGAGGTAGGACATCTGCCGATAACTTTAAAGATCAGATTCGCAAGTGGCCAGATGGAGAAGTAAAAGACTACGAAATAAGAAAATACATATCTTTTGCAAACAAGCTAAAGAGATTAGGCGACAACCAAGTGATATCAAGCTTCAGTAATAGGATAATAATAATGGACGAAATTCACAATTTGAAGCATTCCATGTCAGATCTCGATGCAGAAACTGTGTATGGTCAAATGTGGAGATTATCTCACCTAGTTAAGGATTGTAAGATACTGCTTTTAAGTGCAACCCCCATGATAGATAAAGCCAAAGAGATATTATCTATACTTAACTTAATACTTGATATCAATCACCAATTCGATACATCGGTCTTTCCTACTGAAAATAACTTCAAAAGAAGTATAATGGGTAGAATATCATATTTAAATAGCAACCAACACATGGCAAAGGTCATAGAGGAAGGAATAACTTTAGAAGGTTGTTCGGTCAAGGTCGTTCCATCTTATATGAGAGGGTATCAACTTGAAGCATACAAAAAGATAGATGTTAATAATCTTGATGACAGTGTGTACAGAAACTCTATATATTGCTCTCTAATGACGTTCTGGGATGGAACATATGGTACTGAAGCCTTTGCAAAGATCGTAAGAGTTAAACATGATAATAAGATAAAGTATACACTCAGTGAAGAAGTTACACAACATCTAACAAGAAATAACTTATGTCTATACTCTTGTAAGTACTCAAAGATGCTAAGCATAATAGAGAGCAATAAAGATATGCTGGCATTTGTGTTCTGTGAAGAAGTCAAAGGAACCGGACTAATTATGATGAGCTGCATATTTGAACTTTTTGGATACCAGCTATACGATGGCGAGAATCTCGATGAGATTGATAAGGGTCTACGGTACACGTTGTACACAGGAGATACTATTGCTTGTTCCAATCCAGAGAAGAGATTAGATGGATTTAGATCTCCAAAGAACAAATATGGAGAATATATTAAGGTATTGCTTGGTAGCAGAATCAGTGGAGAGAGTGTGAGTTTGGCTAATGTAAGACAAGTTCACATTGTCACTCCTCATTGGAACAAGTCAACAATAGTACAAGCAATTGGAAGAGCAGTAAGGAGTCAATCACATAATCTTCTAAAGATAGAAGAAAGGTCAATACATGTCTATAGACATGTAGCTCTTGCAAGTAGGAGTGATAAGTGTGTGCCATCTGTAAGCATAGACATGTATAAGTATTTAATCTCAGAGGAGAAATCAAAGCGCATAGAAGATGTAGAGAATGTTATAAGAAGTTGTTGTGTTGATTATTACTTAAATGTTGATACTACAACAATAAGAAGCGAACTTGGTGACGATATATCAACATATCTCTTATGGTATTGTGATGATATAGAGGTCTCTATACGAGACACCGTTACAAAATCAACAGAGTCTCTTTCAATAGACACTATAAGTACATTATTAGATATTAAGAAGAGTGTAGTAAAGGCTTTAATTGGAAAAGGTATTGCTCTTGACGATGGAACGTGCATAAAAGAGGTAAGAGGAACAATACACTTGGACCGTGCTATTATGTCCAATCGAGATACACACTTATCAAGCTTTAAACAAAGTACCAACACGAATGTTAACTACTTTACAAAGGTGCTATACAAAAATAAAAGAGATCTTATATACATCGTATCGTCAATGACAATGTCGCAAAAGATACACTTACTCGAATCAGCAATATTAAGTGGCAACAAGGTTATTAGTCTATTCTTTGAGAATTCTTTCGATTATATTAATAATAGGTATTATCACATACTATCTTACAGAACAGCAGAGGACAATTATTCATATGCCCTATCTTCTGAGTCTTTCAAAGTATGTATGAAGACAAGAGTACTAGATGGTACTTGGAAAGCAATAAGTGCAAAAGATGAACTTGACATAATACGAAAGATAATATCAAAGTCAAAACGTTCTAGAGATATAATAGAGACAAGACATAAGATATATGCAATATTCTCCAATGGAGATAACAGATTTAGGATACGTAATTCCTTGTCTGAGAACAAAGAGAGATCGCTCAAGGACCTAAGAAGCATTAATAGAGGTAGATGTATAGATTCACATAGTGGATCGATGATGATGGATATACTGTTGTACCTACTCTCACATGAAACTAAGCAAACAAATATTATGGATCTTATAGGACATACATTCTCTGATTTCTCAAGTGAAGAAAATATCATAAGTGCAAAAATAATACGTGTTATAAAAATCTTTACAAGTTCAAAGTACGTTAGTATGTTGATACAGGTAAAGGAAAAAAGAGACTTTGACTTCAGTACTATTGTGAACAATAATGTTTCCCATAGCATACGTTTGTTTTGGATATACACTACACTAACTATCAATACCTTTGTCTATTATTCCATATTTCAAACTTCTTAGATCTAGGTGTGAGGCATTCGATGAATCTTGGAAAGTAATCTCCAGCAACAGACCCTTTAGAGCAATCGGTGTTGTATCCATCTTCGGTCTTGTCCTCGTACGGACTATCCTTATTCTTTATTACTAAGTTGTTACTAAACGTGGACCTCTTAACTCTCTGTCCATCTTGAAGTCTCTCAAGTATCTTATCATCACGGGAGTCCCACTTGTTGTGTACATATATCGTCTTAATTATTGTATTGGTTTCGTAATAAGGATGATCTGATGGGTCAAAGAAGTCTTCAGGTTTTCTTCTATTCTTCCTCATATTCTCTTCTAGTATCTCATTGGGCATCTTAGCCGCAACATCAGATGGTACATAAGGAAGATCTCTTTTCTTTAAGTCTTCTTCATGTGCTCTCATCTTAAGTCCAATAAGATCCATCTTCTGTTTGTCTGTTAATGGTACTCCTCCATTTATGGTTAGCTCATACTTTTCATTGTACTCATGACCAGGTGTAGCTCTATAGTCTTCTCTTTTTGCACAATAGCAACCAATAGACACTATCTTCCTCCATTCGTGAATATGAGGATGCTTAACTTGATACTCCTTGAGTGAATCGTATTCTTCTTGTGTTGTCATAGATCGTATAGCATCCCATGCTTCCTTGACATAACCACTTGGTAATATGGGATACATTTTCTCACCAACCATCCTACACTTTATACCCCATCGTTCATATACCCAAGGAATCATTCCTGATTCTTCAGCTTTCCTTATCTGCTCCTCAGTAGAGGGTTGATCAAGGATTGCTTCTGTTTCCTTTTCTTCCTTTTCTTTCATCTTTACAACTACTCTCAACTCTACAACCTCTTGCTTTATCTCCCTGGCAAGGTTCTCTCTACTTCTTTCAAACATGTCTAGATGGACTGATGGTATTGCTACACAATCATCAGGTATAGGTATCTTTACTCCTTTCTCTTTTAGTCTATCAAGATGGGGTTGAGCTTCACAAAGCTTTCTTATAAACTCATCTCTATTGTGTAAAGTGCTAAATGCTTCAGGAACCGTATTCAAACCATTAGGGCGATAGTTCCTATGAATACCACAGAACGATGAGCCCGGCTTTGCAAAGCGCTCGCATTGCTTTTTGTCTAGTGTATAGTTGTGAACTATTGCTTTACAATGCTTTGGTTTTTGTATGGCACCATCTTTATCAACTACAATTGCTCCTTTGTGCTTGCCACAAAAAGGAGTATTATCCTTTGCCTTGTTTGGACACTTTGATCCTTTGTTTGGTCCTGTAGAAAGTATTGCCTCACATTTGTCCTTAATCTAAAATATTCTCTCATCGTCAAGGAAAAAATAGATAAATTTTTAAATGTGGGCTTAATATATCCAATCTCGTATAGTGAATGGGTTTCACTAATTGTGATGGTGTCGAAGAAGAATGAAAAAATCCAAATTTGTCAAGATTTTTATAAACTAAATGCGGCTATCAAGAAGGATTATTTTCTTTTACCTTTTACGGATAATATATTAGACGTAGTAGTTGGGTATGAATGTTACTTCTTTTTGGACAGCTTTTTGGATTATAATCAAATAAAAATTATAAAAGAGGACCACTTGAAGACCACTTTTACTACAGATTGGGGCACATTTACTTATAAAGTGATGCCATTTGGGTTATGTAATGCCCCGGCCACATTTCAAAGGATAATGATACAAGCATTTCAAGATTATTTATGATTATCAATGGAGATATTTTTAGATGATTTTTGCACATTCAATATGACAGTGAACCATTTGAAATGTCTTGATAAATGTTTGGACCAATGTGATAAGTATGAGATATCTTTGAATTCCGAGAATTGTCAATTTGGCATATCATTGGGAAAGCTTTTGGGACACATTGTTTCTTTGGCCGGTATCGCTACTGATCCAGATAAAGTTACTCATATATTAGCTTTACCAAAGCCAAAAACAGTGTCAGATGTTCATGGTTTTGTAGGCCATGTCAGCTATTATAGGCGATTCATTTATTTATTTATAATAATATGTCAATCGTTAACGAATCTCTTAAAAAAATTGCCATCGCATGGATCTAGTCCAATTTGGATTGAGGAATGTACAATTGCATTTGAGGAATTAAAACAAAAATCGGTGTCAACACCAGTACTTGTTGCATCTTGTTGTACAAAACTATTTCATGTTTATATTGATGCTTCGAATATTGCTATTGGATGCGTGTTAAGCTAGAAAGATGAAAAGGATTTGGATCATTCCATCTATTATGCTAGTCGATAATTTATTGCTGTGGAACAAAATTACACTACAACTAAACGAGAAGCCTTGGACATGATCTATTATGTCTAGAAATTTTGGCATTATTTACTTGGTTATTCATTTGTGTTTCATATTGATCATAATGCTCTTAAATATATGATTAATAAACCTCAATTGAGTGGATACATTGTTCAATGGATGTTATTCCTTCAAGAATTTAATTTTACTATTAATATTTGAGTAGGAAAGAAACATGCCAATGTAGATTATTTATCTCGCTTGTCCAATATATTAGATAACGAACCTAACAATGATGCATTTTTTGATGCAAAATTATTTGCCATCAACGTGATCATCCTAGAATATAGTGAATTGATCTAATATCTAACATTTCAGATATTTCCACCTACATATAGTGAGAAATTTAAGAAACGCCTGATTTTGAAAAGTGCGTCATATATGATGATTGGAAATGCCTTGTATAAGCAAGGAAGAGATGGAATTCTACTTTGCTAAATTTTTCAAAGTAAAGTACGTACTATATTGGAAGGATGCTATTTGGATAATTGTGGAGGGTATTTTGCCGGTGATAGCACTGCTTGCAAAGCTTTAATGGTTGGATATTGGTGGCCAATAATGTTTTTGGATATACACTAATATGTTTGACGTTGTGATCCTTGTCAACATATTGGTAGATCTATTAGAACTTCTGCAATTCTTTTGGTATCAATTTTGGCTCAAGCACCGTTTGAGAAATAGAGTATTGATTTTGTAGGACCAATCACACCAGCTTTACGAAATGGCCATAAAAGATATATTTTGGTAGCAACCGATTATGTAACAGAATGGGCTGAAGCGATGACAACAAAAAATGATAATGCTAATACAATAGCCACATTTTTATATGAGAACATTATCACTCGATTTGAATGTTCCAAAGAATTGGTTAGTGATCGCGAAATCCATTTTATTAATTCTACAATTGCGGCTTTGACAGCTAAATACAAGATCAAGCATCAAAAGACAATCCCATATCATCCTCTAGCCAATGGACAGACTGAAAAAACCATTGATATTTTGTGTAAAATTTTAACTAAGACAGTGTTTAATGTGGAAACGGACTAGGATACAAAATTGTTTGTAGCCTTGTGTGCATATCGTACTGCATATAAAGTGACTACCAGTTCCACACCGTTCCAATTGGTGTACGAGCAAGAAGCAATATTATCAATTGAATTAGAAGTTCCAAATTTACGAATTGCATTGGATGAATGTCTTGGTGATTAGGAATCCATCCAATATCGGTTAGCACAATTGAAAAAATTGGATGAAGTTAGGGCTACGCCTCTTTTAACTATGGAAGCTACAAAACGCTGCTGTAAGAATTATTATGATAATAAATTATGTCTTAAATCTTTTATGCCCAATAACCTAGAGCTTCTTTATGATAGTCGCTTTCACAATTTTTCGGAGAAATTCCAAATCCATTGGTATGGGCCGTATCGAGTAATTGAAGCCTTTCCTAATGTGGTTTAGTTCAATTGGAAGATTTTATGGGTACTCAATTTATTACCCAAATTAACGAAAATCAGTTACGTCTTTATTTTATGTAAATCCAAGATAGGTTTTTAAAATTGGGAGGGAAGAGGGTGTACTTGTTCATGATAGATTACCTTTATTGAAGGTACATGATGGTTACAGAAGATGGTTGATGGTCAGTTTTGGGTTCTAATATAGATTAGTTAGACAAATCAAAAGTGATGATCTAGTACACTAGATTAAGGATTGTTAATTTAGATCCCGAGTAAAAGATTAGGAGTGGGGCACTTAGTAGAAGTTTTTGTTAGTATTCTGATTTTGAGCTTGGTTGTTCAAGTATATGCTTATTGAGTGTAGAATTTTCTGCAGTCAGAGAATAATGTTAATATGAGTAAGGAGTGCGTAGAAAGCATTACACAATATTGATAGAAAGGTCGAAGAGAGCTGCGGACAGAGAGAAAAATGTCCAAAATGTGAAAAGTAAGAATAACTTGCAATCGCCGTCCCTAGTAGTGATCACCAACATGGAGCCAATGAAGTTGAAAATCTGTTGGTCTCTACAAAGGTAGAGAGATTTTAGAAATGTATAGATGTATATATTTTTGCGAGGGTCAGATAACTTGCCACCAATTGATGTAGAACTGGTGGCAAATTATATAGAAAATTATGACCCAAAGAATGGTTCGAGTGTAATAAAGGGAAGAATAATTGGAATCGATGAGAATATCTTACAGAAGATATTACATCTACCAATAAGTAAGCTTGCGATAGGCGTCGAAGTGTCCAGTGACTTCAGACCAGGAAGCTACTTCAAAGGAGACATGTCATCATTTGAGAAGAATCAAGGCTGAAAAGTGGCGGAAGCACTTACACTAGAGCTTGTGGAGTGGATGTGGTTCGTTTAGAAGCGGTTAGGCTTGAACCGACATATCACATACATGTCCAAACACTTATTATTTGCTGCGATCAGAACACTTGAAAGCATAGTGTTTAATTAGGCAGCCTTTGTAGCAACCCGTATCTATGCAGAGATGGCAGTCAAGCGGAAAATGGATAAATTTACATCTTTGCTATGCTCCAATTATGTGCACTCCGTTATTGCATATACGTTAAGTCAACTAGTAGTAGAAAAAAATGTACCTTTCTCTGTGTCGCAAGAAGGTATGCGGAGTTTACTAGTTAGTCTAAGGGTAGTGATATATGAAATTGGGGAATTAAGTAGATTGCAGAAATGAGAGGCTATCCTGGAGACTACACCAGGGCGGGTTTCAATTCGTGCAGTGACTAAGAGGGCGACTGAGGCTCCAATTTTGAACACCAAAATATTGGAAGGATGAAACCTCACGCAAGTAATATTGGATCAAATTTCTCAATTGCAGCTTCTCGTGAGTCAGTAGGAAAGAAATTTAAGGCAACAATTGGAATCGAGTAGAGAAAAGATAATAGAGAAAAGCCACCGAATTGTGGAACAAGGTCATCTTATTAGGGCAAAGACGGAATCCAAGCTGGCATTGGAGCGGAAATTAATAAAAGAAAAGAAAAATTGGGCGAATGATAAAAATCACACTCAAAGAATCTTGAACGACCAAAAGCAAGAACTAATAGAAAATCGTAGGACATGGGATTTGGAAAGAAAGGCGTTGAAGTGCTAGTTGCAAGCAGAACGTGAAAAAGCAGCGAAATTGGAACAAAAAAAGGTGAAATTGGAAGACCAATACAAAATTGAAACGGATAAGCTGCAGGCAGAAATTGGTGTATTAAAGGATGTAGTGGCAAAATTGGAGGGAGATTTGGCCAATGTCATTCGGCCACAGGTATCTGTTCTACCAATTTCAAGTATTAGTAAGCTGGAGGAGAAGATGAAGCAACAAGAGCGCCAATTATAGGTGAAAGATGCCAAAATTTTAAAATTGGAGGCTCAAGTTCGGGAATTGGGAGCAGATAGCAAAGATTTATTAGCCCAATTAAAAAGCAATCATGTGGATTTATAGGAGGAGGATGAGGACGTACCATTAGAGCCAGACGTAGAGGAACCTCTTATAGAGAATCTAGAAGCATCTCATCCCAAAGAGCCAGCTTCATAACTAAAAATTCTTTTTACTAATTTTGGGTTTGCAAGGGCGCTGCACAATTAGGAGTGGAGCTATGTAGAATGGGTAGGAATTTTATGATTTATGATACATAATTTATAGGATTAAAAATAAGTAGTAGATGAATGAATGATTAGTTTAGAAGGTAGAATGGATGAAGAAGTTAAAAAAAATAATTATCATTGATTGTGTAGCAGTTAACATAGTCGGGATAAATATAAATTGATTTGCTATGGAGGAGTCGGGGCCAGATTGTGATAGTGCTAAGCCAGGATAAACTTGGTGCTACCTCTTGTTTTTTTTGTTTTTAGATTGTAATAGAGAATCCGGATTTTATTCTGATTGATTGAACCATGTTGATCATTGAGTACAGTAATAAAAACAAATAATTTAGTTTAATAATGGATGAGTAAGGAATTGTAATTGATTGTTGTTTGAATTTGGTATGGCGAATTGGTAGCCAAAGATTGGATATGTTGATACAATTTGATTATAAGTGAGAATGTTATGCCGTATTGGCTGTGAGAGTTGAGCGATGAAAGAGAATTTTAGAGAGAGATGATTAGTTTTGGAAGAAGTTCTTAGTGAGAAGTTATTTCCAATGATTGGGGAGTGAAGCAGGTGTGAGCAGTTTATTGAGATAGTGTAACATTGTCGGATGTTGTTATGCGATTGGAGGAGGATAGCGGATTACACTAGGAGAATTTGTGGAAGATTGGATCACAAAGTTTATTCTTAGTTGCGGAGTAGCAGTATCGATAGAGTGGACGACATTATTTCTAAGCATTTATGTATGCATTGGACTCTGATGTTTGGAGGCGGTTAGTTGTGTGACCCTAATAGTTTAATTCAATGTGGTTAGTCTTTCTCTATGTTCGAATCCTCCTTTACACGTTTATTCTAGGCAGTATTAGTAGAATAAGTAAAAGGACAGAACCACAATTGTCATGTTATTTGTCTTTCTTATTAAAGACAAATCACTTTTTGGAGTCTTGCCAATAAGTTACAAGTAAATTCTCTACACCTAGGTATCTAAAATATTTTCAAATTGAAAATCATGCCACATGACAACATGTATATTTTTTATTAATTACATTCATTTTTTTATTTACAATTCAATTATAATAAACATTTAAGAATTTTTCAATGATAAAACCATGAGATTTATTTTTCTTTTATACATATTATTTGTACTTAAAATTTGAAAATCATCATGATTATACTTAATAAAATAAAATAAAAAAGATGGAATAAAAATAAAACAACATCAATTATATAAAATATTTAAAAGAAATTTTTATTTTTGCTTCTATGGATATGTTTTTGGTAACAAATAAAAATAAAATATTATCTTAGCTTTCTTAACCTAATATAAATACTTGGTTAAAAGAGTTTTTTTATTTTTATTTTTATTTTGATTCAAAAATCATTCATTATATTTTAAATTTCTATACAAACCACTTGTTAAAGGTAGACCAATTAAAAATTTAATGAGACAACACTATTTATGACATATAAGAAATAATATATATATATATATATATATATATTTTTTTATATCATTTTTTTCTCTTATATTCTCTTGATTGGTTTTTCTAAGTATAAAGCTCACCAAGTCAGACTTCTTAATTTCAAATAATCACAAGCTTTATAAGTTGTGACCTCTTACCTTCTTCTCTAAGAATATTATCAAATCATCATAAGTTGCAAAATTTTGATAATATTCTTTTAAATTATTAAAATTTAAATATAAAATTGATATATTTTTAAATATATATTTTCAACATTCTTGAATATTTAAGAATGAGAAGATAATTGCAAGCTCAATTTACAAAATCAACTGAAATCATTCAGTTCTTGTCAAAATAAATTTAAATGTTTTCTTACAAAAGTAACAACATGATTTTTTAGATTTATTGTGTTTAAATATCTGTGTATATATATATTTATATATATAAAATAGAAATAAAACTTGAAGAACTCTTGAACATGTCAGAATTAACTTAGGAATTCTAAAATCTGACAATATCATTTAAATGGGTTTTCCTACATTGATGTTTTTATGTAAAATGGGAATTTTGATATATAAAACAGAGTCTTCAAAGATTCTTTTCCATATACTAATGAAAAGAATTAATAAATACTGATTTATGAAATTATCAAAATTTTATTTATTTATTTACATTATTGTCCTGCTTTAAAATGTTAATATTATTCATGTTAATTTAGATAAGCATAAAAAAACCTTTAAATTTATTAACATGAAATATTTTCATAATGAATTTTTGATACATAAAGTAAACTGCAGATTAATTAATTAATTATTTATTTACTTGTTGAATTCCCAAACTAGGTGTTTGTAATAATAAGAGAGTTTTAATAACTTTTTACGACATGGTTTTTTTTTTTATATATATACATATTTAATTTAATTTTTATAATCAACATACACACTTGCATCGTGAATCTTATTTTTGAACCTAATTAATTGTACCATTAGGTATTCTAAAATCTGACAAGTCCTCAATCTGGGCTTCCTTGTTTGTACCAACGTTTTCCCACATTTCATTTAAGAGACTCGATTTTTTTCCTTGACTGTTTTATTATTTTGACGATCTTTCTCATTCCCAGTGAAATCCTAAGTTTGCAACCCTAAACGTACCGAACTCATCGCACCCACAAGCCGGTCTCTCCGGCATTCGAGTCTTCCAGACAGTTGCCGAGTCATCAGAAGTTTGTCGCTTTCTTCCCCATCCTTACCTCAGTGTCGATTTCTCGGCAGCCAAATTCACCGCATTAGAAGATTTCAGTTCCAGGGGCTGTGGCACTTTCAGAAGATTTGCTAGGATTTTGATGGTGGTGATGTGCAAATCCTCCAGCAACCCATTGACGGCTGTCAAAGAACCAGGTGGACTTCCGGGTTTTCTGTTGTGGTTGCTACAAGCGGCGCACGAAAATTAGGACTAGAGTGACGTGATGGGTACTTCGCTAATGCAGCTACTGACACTACTTAGGCTTCTGAGAACTAGGACGCATGGCATACAACCAGGAAGAATGTGTGTGCACTCTTTAAACTTTACAATGGTATGCTTGATTTCCGAACTTCCTTTCTTGAAGTTGCATTGAAGGCAACTTCACTTATTTGGGGCCCGTCTGCATGGATTTGAGGGATAGGTCAGGAACATTTTTATTCCGGTGGCCACAAGTTATTCCTGTCTTTCTGTACTTTCTTACGAGGACGATACTCCCGCCTGCTCACTATTTTGCCTAATCGAAGATATGGAGCTCGTAATGCTCACTGGACGAACGAGAATCGCTTGAAAACTTTGAGACAGGTGGTAAGACTCTCAACTACTCTTTCTTTTCCATTCCACATCGCATTGGCTGTGAGTTCTACGATTGGGTTCAATGAATCAAACTTGACTGCTAAAATCATAGTAAAGTAAGGTTGTGAACAGAAAATGGTGGTACAACATTGCAATGCTCAAAACACCCATCCAGCTAAGTTTACAATTTTTCGGCTTCACCGGAAAGGTCTCTAATCAATACTAAAGCCCCAAATATAGAAAATGCAAACAACTGTGAGACAATATAAGTAACAAAGAAAGTACCTGACCATTATTTACAAGGAAGAGCTGGTGCAACACTTTTTTGTTTGGCTTAACCTATCCATCTATGAAGTCTAGCTGTAAATGGCACGTCGTTGCCAACCCTATCAATTTTAAGACCTCAGTTCAGTACTGTGCTATGACGGTGTTTTTTCAATTTGCAAATGCTGTGGAAATACCTGATAGTAAGGAACGCAGAAAAGTGAAAGAGTTCAAGTCACACTAATGATGGGAAATGTGCTGATGTAGTTCTTTCAAAGCATGATGTCCCGCTTGACTTGATCTTGTTTTAAAAAACCCCGTGATCTTCACCTTGAGAAAGTAGATGTTGAAATGTTGAAAAGGGCATTGACCTTTGTACGGTTGTTGCTAATGTACACTGAAAACTACCTCTAGATTGCGTTCATTGAAAGCGAGGTTTCAGATATTCTATCGCTGTGTAGTGCGTAATCAGTAGAGAATGATACCACGGATGTGTTACTTCATGTCTACGTCAACAACTCTTGCTCAGAACCACCACCATTTTTTACTGTCCTCGGACTCCACCAAAACCTTTCTTGAAGGACTAACGCTTCCCAAGCTCCAACCCGCGTCAAACAACACGGTTAGCTCGTCATCGGAATCCTCGCCAGGGGAGCTCGCAGGAATTACAGAAGCAACATTTAATTTCCCCTTACCATCGTTTTCACCAGACGAGGGCTTCCCTTCATCAACTTCTTCAAATGTGTCTGCTTTTCTAACCATCTCAGGATGGGTACTCCTTTCAGAGCTCTCGCAAGTCGAAGAGGTGGCGATGCCGATTTCAGAACTGCTATTGTGAGATTCCATGTTAGAACTAACCTCAGCTCTACTATCCACCACATACAGATGCTTCACTTCTGGAACAGTTTTCAAATCCTTCTCATCATCCAGTAGATGGACCTCGTGAAAAACAAGATGCTTGTCTTGAAATTCGCTATGCTTACTGAGCCAGCTGGAAATGGCTGATGCAATAGGGGTACCAACCGTGTAAATAACTGGTACAAATACGTTCAGAAGAGGCACCCTCTTCACAAACTTAAGCGAGTCTGCCGTTTTAGATTTTACAGGCACTTCATACTTCATCCAAGTATCCGCGGCAGCACCGATCACACCACGCTCAGAAACCTGCTCATATGCAGATGAAGCAACAGTTCCAGCCTGCCCGATCAAACTATGAACACCCTTGACTTTCCTGATTAAGCCTGATAAAAGTGGAACTTTCTTCGTAGTGATCTGCCCCAGCTCATACAGCTGAAACATAGAAAAAGTAAGGACAAGGTTAGAATTCAAAAGTAATGATAAGCTCCCCCTCATAAACTGGATAAGCAAGCCAACAAAAATACCACATTAGGCTATGACCATGCACTACAGAGTGATTAGGAATGCCAAATACCTTCTCGTCAGCAAGAGACAAAAAATACAGGCTTTCAGTTCCCAATCTGGTGGCTAGAGGCTGAATGCACGGGCTAACAATGTCCTCAACCGCACCTATCACAGGTCCAACAAGACATGGCAAGCGCCTGCTCCTACGGAGTATATAAAACGTCAGGGACACAGCAATGGACCCAATACCCTGCAAGAGCATTGATCGCTCTGTTGCTATTTCGCCAGCAACCTGCACACACTGTTTAAACTCAAAATCAGATAACATGTTTGATTTGTTCTAACCCTAGCTTGACAATAACATACGGAAACAAACATCTCAAGTAAAAACCCATTTTCATCCTTAAGTACTGAGATGTGAAAAGCGTGGCTCAACTTGGTCGCACCATAGCTACCTAACCTGCGTTCAAATTCCTACAATATCTTCACGTATTCAAAAGCTACTACGTGTGTAAGTATTCCTACACAGAATCATATAGAAGCATGCGCGCGCGCGCGCGTGTGTGTGTGTGAGAGAGTGAGTGAGAGAGAGAGAGAGAGAGAGAGAGAGAGAGGGAGCACGCGCGATTAGGAGTCTAGAATTAATACCTGATTTAAAATATCTACTAGACCGAAGCATGCATATTCAGTAACCGATGACAAACATTCAAATCTCAACTTGCCCAAGCTAGATATATAACATAACCTTGATTCGTGTAAACCAAGCGGTATCACCAATAGCAGTTGAAGAAAAAGCTGAAAATCCAGTTATGACCGAACACACTAAGAAAAAGCAATACTAATCCAGCGAAGATTAAGTACTTACGTCTTCGTTCGACGAACTACACGAACATGAATTGTTGGAAGACATGTTGCTTCAAACGAAGAACATCTCGCTCGATCAAGTGACAGAAACACTGCTGGCGCATCCAAAATGTCTCGTGTTCGCGTCACATCATGGAAATTTTTTTCACATGCAGCCAATGTGATCACCTGCACTGACACAATTTGCAAGGAATAATATAACATGGTTCTCTGTTTAAAATACTTAACAACTGCACAACACATGATCACACAGGTAGAGTAATATACAAATTGGCGAACTAAGTGTTGACAGTGAACCGGTAAAGTGCTACAATTTTTTGCCACGATAAAAACCACCATACCCCTCCTCAACTCTACTTACGCATATACAGCTCTAAGTTCTTATAATAAAATGCCACATGACAGATGTAAGGTGCCGATTATCTCTGTTCAAATGAGTCTTCCAGAATAATCAACGACTTGTAACGTTGCTATATGCCTAACGGACACAATAAGCAACAGAAAAGACTGCGGGAAAAGTCCGAGCTACTTGTGCTGACTATAATGTTGCAGAGGGGTTGAAGATGCTCCAAGCACAAGTTTGACAAAAAAAAACTTCAAAATATATTACAACATTATACACGTTTAAAGACCTACCTGAAGAAAAGAAAAAAAGAAAGAAGAAAAATACTTGTGCTATACAGTTAACTACAATATTGGTGCCAACTCTAAACCAAAAACCCCGCACGTTCCAGCGACAAAACCAACGCTTACTCTAACACAAACCAGAACTTGTGTGCACGAGGTTCAAACAAAAACATGCACACAAGTATCCCCGAAAATGAAACCACCATGCTTCACTGTACATAAAACTCTACAGTTTTTCCGCCACATGACCACTCAAAAAACCCCATCGATCAGACCTCAATCGCCTCTATCATGATTGCAAGGCAATCCTATTCACGCATCCTGCAAAATCCATTCAAGACGACTACCGTAATCTCACTGGTGTAAGATCCTCTACAAGCTTCCCGGCACTTCGCCTCCTTCACAGACAGCCAACCCTCCAGGATACATCTAGCGCCTTCACCTGCAACCGCGTCCTTCGCTCAAAACCAACGCATATTTTTTTTCGTTAGAAACAAGAACACACAGAAACAAGCGGTGAGGAATAAGTCCCGCGGCACTTTGGTAGTGACGCCACGCAGGGAGCGGCAAAAGAGCACCGAGTGAGTTCAGGAAGAGGGTGTGGCTGCGACTTAGACTTCAGAGGTGGTGGGAGCGTGGAGCGCAAAGCTGGCAGATGCATGGCTCGGACCTCCAGCTCGTTTCTTTTACCTCCCACGACATCTTTCACACTCGGTCGGAAAGATAAAAGCTATCGTTCACGTGACGCGACAAAGCGATGTGGCGGCAGAACCGAGACAAGGGTCAATCCCATCATGCTGCACAACGGCACTTCATTGCAGCTTCAAAAATCCGAACCTTGTGTTGGCACAAAAGAATAAGGAGACCAAGGTTACTGACTTGTAACTCACCGTAACATTGGCACAGTTGAAAATTACTCAGCATAGAGCCAGGATGACAAAGTATCCACGGTCATCCCATTTGAACACATTTTTGGTGGATGACAGCTGCACCCTTCGATCACTTTGATGATAGCACAATCGGAAAACTGGAGTAGTTCTCCTCTCTGAAGATATCACGAAGCTTGACAGAAGTTGGGAAATAAAGGCACTGCTTACGCTGGTTTACTTCAGCACAAAAGCAGCATAAAGGCGAAAGCCGGTTGTTGTTTGTTCTATTCTGCTTTGTTGTTCCGATGTCCACTGAAGGCAATCGCCAGGCTGGGAGGCCTTAAAGCCGTGGCACCAACCCCAATCCGAATTCGAAACCCAGAATTCGGAATTTACAACACAATTCAAGTTCCGAGTGCTATGTTGGGACTGCTGAATGGGGGACAATCGAGGCAAAGATCGTGGGACCAAGGCTCTGCTGGGGTTGCTGACAGAAAAAGGTGGAAGGCAGCGGGGAAAAAGGAGGATCGCCGTCTTTCCATGGCTAAAGATGAGAGGGTTGCCAGGCGGGAGACCCATCGCCTAACTCTGGCCTGCTCCGCATTTCCTTCACGTGGATCTCCCATTTGCCTTCCACGTAAGATTCGACCCAGGGTTTATGCCACCTGGATGACGCGACAGTTCCTCCCCTCCAGGAACGTTCTACCTCAACCTCGGCGGGGGCACTTCAGGAGCTGCAGATGTGTGGCTTACAAACTGCATGGAAGTTCATATCCAACTTCCCCTACTCTACGAATACTACATGTATGTATGTATTTTATTTTATTTTATTGTTTTTCCACATCTTTCACACATAAAAATAAAAAAAATTCAAAAGCAAGATAGAAAACACAAACTTTTTTCTTTTTTCTTTTTTCTCTTGTATTATTTCACTTTTCAAAAATATATATTGTTTTCTATAAGAAAATTATAGAGACAACTATAAAATTTTAATGAGATATTGTAGAAGATTTTCAATCACCTTGTCACATCAAAAGTTCAAATTAATATATATATATATATATATATATATATACACACACAATATTAGATATGATTTGACTATAAATAAAAGAGTTTCATTATTAGATTTCTAAAAGCTAGAAGTTATTGGTCTGGGAATGAAAGCGTATGAGGAGGATATGAAGAAGACAGGTATCTCTTTTGTGCCATCAAGTGTTATAGCAAAGTCGGTCAATGAGCATAGAGAAGAAGCTAGAAGAAGACAAAGAACCAAAGAGGACTTCTTTGACTTGTCGAAACATCCTCACTATGAAATAAATACAATACAAAAGATAGTATATGTACACAAGAAATGAGACTTTCATGATGATAAGATGCTTGAAAAGCTTAAAGACAGTCAAAGAGTCACGAAATCTACGTTTAGTAACAACTTAGTAATAAAAGACAAAGATACTCCATATAAAGGTGAAAAAGAAGAGTATGATTTTGATTGTTCCAAGGATTTGGTTGCTAGAGACTATATTCCAAGATTCATTGAATGTCTTACACCTAGATCCAAAAAGTATGAGATGTAGAATGATAGGCATTATGGTTGATTTTAATAAAAAGTAGTACTAATTAGATTATATAGGTTCATCAGACTGTTCTTGAGCTATATTATTCTTAGCCTTCTTCCTCATGGCGTCTGTTATAACATGTACACACTTGATCCTGAAAGAATATATCTCATTGCCACTATTAGCAACATCCTTAGACTTTACAAGATCCACAAATTCGTAATTGTTCGTGTATATATATGTGTTGTGGACACTAAAAGGTTTACACTCGAGGCTATTGTATGCTATTGTTACTTGTAGCTGATAATAATATCTATTTCCACATGGACATCCCAAATGGTCAGGACCTTCAAGATAGGGTTTTGATTCTTTTTCTCTAATAACTAGTACTTTGGGTTTGATATAATAGGCATCCCAAACTTGATATTCTTTGTCGCTTTGAATCTCCAAGTAGTTGATAACGAAGTCTGTACATGACTATTTCAGCTTTATTGCAGTAGTTGCAAACTTAGGATTTCATATAAGTCCTTGTAGTACCTCTATAATATCGTCACTAGTAAGATGGAGCTTTGGACCTTCACATATTGGATCAGAAATTAGTCTTTTGATTCCCCACTATGTCAAAACCGCATTTGCAGTGTTCATCATCTGCTTTGAAAGAAAAAAGATGGTGATGTTTGGGATGTTGTTGCTAGCCATTTTTATATTTTACCAAAAAGGCAAGTTTTCTTTAAAGAGTATGAATAAACAATATGTATATAATTGTGACGACCATAAATACTAATATGTTCTCTATGATCAGTAAATAAGTAAGCTACTATAATAATAGAATATATAAGTTGTCAATTTGTTATTGTAGTCTGTAAGTACATATTACATGCATCTGTTTATAGATTTTTTAGTACTCATATCAAAGATAAGCCTTGGATTTGGTCTATAGGGTCTATAGTGTATGAGTTTTTGGTCAAGTACTATTATAGAGATGATATATCTTTTATTTTTGTCATTGGAAACATATCCTTTGACTAGAACTTATAAGCATCATACAACTCCTTTACAAAAGCTATACTTCTATCATCTCTCTCAACATTAGTACTTAAAAACTATCCAAAGATATTATTAGATATACAAATTATTTTGGTACAATCTTTAACCTCATCAAACTCCTCAAGGCCATGGATTATGTACTATTTATACTCCTCTATGACTAGCTTCATGAATATTGGAACAAGAAGAGGGATCTTACTAGAGAAGTTGGTATCCTTTAAATATATTGTAAGAGGATCATGACATGACTCTATTTTGTCAACAAATGTTGATACAAATGGTATCACTCTCACTCTGCCCCATACAACTTTATTGAATGTGCTCATTTATAGAATCCTGTTGGTAATAAGTACAAACTTTATTATCTAAGGTATGATAGTCCTTTCTTCATATAAGCCTCTCATATAGAAATTATTGTTTCTTGTAAGTTCTTTCATCAAATCAAGATTAAGCTTATCGCCTTTCTTTGATTTTTGTACTATGACAATAAGTCTTCTTTTGAACATTGTTAATTTAGGAGTAGCCATTGATGATTGTATTCTCTTGCCCTTGAGTAACAAAATCAACATCTTCATTGCATAGTCACCAAATGCTCGTTTGATCAAAGAGACCATGATTATCTTTCCATTGTTTCCAGATCCTGACCATATGGAGAATATCTTGTTTATATTTCTTTCTTCTAGATATGATGAAATGAACCTCATGAAGTACTTTCGTATATCTTTATTAGAAAAAAATTTTGTTAGCAAGTCAAGCACTTCACTAGCAACTTTTACATTGTCATTAAGCTGTACAAATGGAATCTTAGTCAACAGAGTGATGTAGTCTTCTGGTTCCACTGGCCTGAACTTATCCTCTATAAAGTCAAATACTCCTCCTTTCATGCCTATCACATCTCTTCTAGAATCTAATAATCTTTCAAAGTCTTCTCTATAGAGCATTCCTGCACATGTATATATTATCTTTTTTTTATTATCAGAAGACTATATAAACTCTATTATTCTCGTGGCACGCTCAATAGTCTCTATATAGATGTCACACATGTTTGTTATAAATTTCTATATTCTTGTCAAGATCTCTTTCATCAATGATGCTTTAGAGCTCTTTGTAGTCCACTTCTTAATATCAAAGAAATAGAAGATTTATCTATCAAAGTTTGAACATACAAATCTCATATCATATATCATACAAAATATCTTTGATGTGATAAATTCAAAATTCCTGGGACATGTATATATTAGGTTTCTTACAACTTCTTTCTTCTTATCATCACTATACTATATATAGATATTATAAGATTAGATAAATGAAAGCTTGGCATATATGTCCTTCTTCTTTCTCTCCTCAAGAGCTATTATATATCCAGAGCACATTTTTGTCAAGGACAATAACTAGATGAAGTCAAATAAATAAGTGAGACCTCTCTCAAAGAAATAAATATAAAGAAGTATATATATTAAAAAGAAACTGGAATGGCTAATGCCAAAAGACAAGAAAACTAGAGACTCTTAAACTAGACTGGAAACAAGAAAGGAGTTGACAAGAGTGAAGAAGGCTTCACTCTTGTCTCTATTTATACTATCTACCTAAGAGCTAAGTGGCGACGTTCTATAGGACCTCCAACACGTATCCAATTTACAAGACACGTGTCAAACCCCAGGACAAGTTTCGCATATATTATACGTGTTACAACGATGCTGAAAGCTCTTAACATGTGCAACATGTGGCTAATTTATTGACCAAGTTTCTAATCCAAGAGTCTACTATGGACACTTATAAAGTCAAAGCAGTGTCTATGAAGTTTCTAGGAAGTTTCTCTAAAGATATTATGGAATTAACCTGCTTTTACCTTCTTTTATCTAGTTCTATCTGATCATATAGGTAACTATGTATATATCCGTGACATTACCCCCCCCCCCTTTAAAGGACGAGTTCCACGAAGAGCGGTGATTACATGTGTAGAAAGTCTAAGATACGGCGAATAGTATTTGCCACATATTCTGATCTTTGTTCTCTTCGAAGGTAATTGATGGGTCCTCTCAGCCATCGATAGTGTCCCATTCCAGGGCGAGAAGACCACCCTGTTATTTGATTATTGTTGTGACCTTCATAACTTCCTTCAAATATCACATCTGGAATATCGTCAGGAGTTGTTCCTATCTCCAATAAAATCACCAAACATCGAGAATCTCTTCCAAGGTCGTGATACCAAACTCGTTGTATCTCGCCATCTATTCGAGGAAGAACATGTCGTTCTTGAAGATCTTCATCTCAGTTGCGTCATCTTGAGGGTTGTGACAATCGCAATGTCTCGTCCGGTAGGTCAGCAAATGAAGGCTCTTGAGTCAAATCCGCTGGCTACTGATTCTCCATCTCCTTAGTGTCACAAAATACAAAGAAGCTACAAACAAGGATAGAAAGTTGAATGTTATCTTGCCTACATCTTGTTTCCTTTATAGGGAAAGTCTTCATCTTGGTTTCGATGGATGTTGTTGATGAAAGGTCTCCACCTTCTTTGCTGCATTTGCCAGATTTTTTGTTGGTTCCCATGTGCGCTCACTAATATCGTATCCGTGCCGGTGAATAAGATATTTCAACTTATTTCGGCGCCGCCTTGAATCTAAGACGTCTTCTATTTCAAATTCGTCATTATTGTTCACTTCTATAGGAGGAGGTGGCACTTGTCTTCTTCTTGGTATGTTCATTGTCTTATATGGTTCAAGAAGAGACACGTGGAATACAGGGTGGATCTTCATAGACTCTGGTAGGTGTAATCGATATGCAACTGGATTAATTTGTTCAGAAATACGAAAAGGTCCAAGCTTACGATAGTCCAACTTGTCACAAGGTCGCGTAGTCTTGATATTGCGACGAAGTAGCCATACCTTGTCGCCTACATTGAGTTGTGGTTGTTCCTTTCGATACGCACAATGTTTATCTTTTGTCGTTCTTCAGCAACCTTTAATTGTGCCTTCATTATTGTATGT
>JAWRVF010002039.1:0-25137 GCA_036785485.1 Physcomitrellopsis africana
CTCTGGTGTTGTTTTTTGCACTCATCTGATTAATCTAGTTCTTGCCAATTCTTCTTGAACTTCTTGTTTAGACTTCTAGTCTATATTTTATATTTGTGATAATAGTTGCTAGGATGGAGACTAGAGTCTTGGATGATGGTTCATATTATACCAGGATTTATAATTGTGATGGAAAAAAGGTTGTATAGTTCTTTATTATAAAGCCTATTTTTGAAAGGCATAGAGAGCAACTGAGAGAGATGCCTTTAAAGCTAGAAAATAGATTCTTGGATTTCTAAATGGTACCTTTGTAGGATGGGAGTACATGGATGCAAATAGATTATCTACAAATCCCAATGTAGATAATTTGAATTTTGATATTTTAGATTTGATTAATGATGGATTTGTGAGCTTCCAAAGGATTGAAGATTTGAATTATGTAAATAAGAGAAGAGTTAAGAAGCAAGAAAAAAAATTAAAAAGAATGGGATTAATTTCAAATAATAATATTATAATTGAAGTACTAGAAGAAGTTGATTTGAAAGATGGATTGATGCAAATTATAGAGAATTTAGTTACAAAGATAGATGAAGATGTTATTGTGAAGATACAATCAAGAAAAGCTTATGAAGAGTTGAAGAAGATGATAACATGTATTGGATTTGCTATGAACTATGGATTGAAACCCGAGGCTATCATGCAAATTAAATATAAGATTGTGGTCAAAAAAATGAAACCAGTGGCCATTCAATTACCACTTGATACTATAGAACACATCAAATAAGCAGTTAAAAAACTAAGATTGAGAGAGAAGCACAAAATTGAGCATCAATTTACTCAAGAGTCATTGACTAAGCTGAAGATTGGATGGGATGATTTCTTGATAGCACCAAAAAAGATAATGTTTCAAGAAATGTTTATTAGATTTAATAAGGCATTTGCCTTAACTTCTGATGAGATTGGATATGTGAATCCTAGTATTATAGCACCTATAGTAATTTTTATAGTACCACATATTCTATGGAATTTAAAGCCTATATTTGTACCTAGAACTTTGCTTTCTAAGTTGATGGAATTGTTAAAAGAGAAAGTAGAGATTGGTATCCTTAAACCTTCAATTGCTCCCTATTCAAACAGATGGTTCATTGTACCTAAAAAATCATGGGCATTGAGGTTCATTCAAGATATGCAACTAGCAAACAAGGTGACTATTCAAAATATAGGATCAGGTCTTGTGGTTGATAAAATAGCGGAACAATTTTTTGATCATGCCATCTATTCTATTGAAGATTTATATTCTAGATATGATCAATTTTAGTTGGCTGAAGAAAGTAGAAATTTGACTACCATAAAGACTCTTTTGGATTTAATGAAAATACATACCTTATTTCAAGGTGCAATCAACTCAGTGACTCATATACAAAATGCCATGAACCAAATATTGAACGAGTTTATATCTGAAAAGACCATTTTATTTTTGGATGATATACCTAAGAAAGATTACAAAAAAGAAGACCAGGATGAAACTTTGGATGCTAAAGATTGCAGGCAGTTTGTCAAGCAACACATTGAAGATGTGGCTCGGATATTGAAGAAGCTTAAGTCAATTAATTTGACATTATCTATAAAAAAATCAAGCATTAGAATTGATAAAATTTTGATAATGGAACACATGTGTGGCAGATATAGTAGAAAAACAAACCCAGAAAAGGTTGATACTATATCTAGAATAAAGACATGTGAAAGTATTACAAAAATTAGAAGATTTTTGGATATGAATATATTCTATTACATTTGGATGCCTCACTTTGCACATATTTTAGAGCCACTATACAAGTTACTGAAGAAGGATAAAAAGTTTATTTGGAAGGATGAACAAAAGTAGCTATGAAAAATTTAAAGAAGATTTTGAGTTCACCATCTGTCTTTAGATAGGTAGATTATCAATATGGAAGACCAATGATTGTAATAGTGGATACAAGTCTAATAGCAACTAGATGGGCTATTGGATAAGATGATGGAGAGAAAAGTGAAGAAGGGTAAAAAGTTTATTTGGAAGGATGAATAAAAAGTAGCTATGAAAAATTTGAAGAAGATTTTGAGTTCACCATCTGTCTTTAGACAAGTAGATTATTAATGTAAAAGACCAATGGTTGTAATAGTGGATATAAGTCTAATAGCAATTAGATGGGCTATTGAATAAGACGATGGAAAAGAAAGGAGGTTTGCTATAAGATTTAGAGCCAGGATTCTTACAGAAAGGTAAAGAGCTTATTAAAAAATTAAAAGAAAACTTTGGAGAGCACTCACTACTCTAAAGACCAAGAAGAATTATTTGATCAGAGCTGAAGTGGTTTTGGAGACAGATTGCTTGTTTTTACTTGGGATGGTAATCAAGTGTACTACTCCAAATATTATTATATTGAAATGGATAGCCTATAAAAAAATATTAAATTTTGTTTTGATATATATTATTGATAAAAAGAACTCGGTGGCAAACATGTTGTGTAGAGCTAGATATACCTTTGAAGAAGAGATAATGGCACATGAAGAGGGTGAACATCAAAAGAAGAGGAGCTATGGATATTCATTTGCTACTGATGGAATAGATTTTAGAGATGAAGTTCAAATCTTCTATGAAGATTTATATGAAGGCAGATTAAAGAATATTAGAATCTATTTGAGTACAATAAAGAGACAAGAAGATTGGATGGATAAGACTTTCAAGGATATCAGGCACCAATCTTTTACTTATTTACTTAAAGATGGATTTTTATAGAAGAGGCTTAAAAAGATCGACAAAATTTTATTGAGGGTGGTGGGAGATTTTGAGACCAAGAATAAGATTTTGAAAGAATTTCATGATACACTCTGAGCAAGATATAGAGGAGTTTGAGCTACGTATACCAAGATCAAAGAAGGGCTTGTATAAGGATATTGAAGATTTTGTGAGTTTATGCACAGAGTATCAGCTATAGTCTAAGGTCAAACATAGAAACTGGCTACATCCTACTTACCCACATGCTATACATTTTCAATAAGTGATTGATTTGGTAGCTATGCCATCAAGACTTTTAAGTATAAAATATTTGATTCTAGCAAGAGAAGAATTATCAAATTACTTTAAAGAGAGAACATTGAGAATCAAGACTACAAAAGTAATATGCAAGTTTGTATTAGAAGATATTTTTAGCAGATATGTAAGCATTGGAAGGATGAGAGCTAATAGAGGAGAATTGGATGCTGTTGAAGCAAGAAAATTCTTTAGCAGGTATAGAATTCAACTAAAGTTGATTACTTCTTACAATCATGAAGCTAATGGAAAGAATCAGAGGGGCCACCCTCCTATCATTTATGCATTAGTCAAGGCATGTAAAAGTAAGTCAATTCAATGGCCTAAACTGCTTCTATTTATTTTATAGGCTAATAGGACTACTCACAGTACTGTCATTGGTTATATGTCCATAGAGTTGATGTTAGGGCAAAAGCCTATGATACCAACTGTAGAAATATATCTTACATGGATGTTTCTATCTTGGAAAGATGGCATTGATAGAAAAAAATTATTAGACCTCCAAATTGAGTAGTTCGGAAGGTTATTTGAGGACCTACAAATTACATCTGAAAGATTAAAAGAAGTAAGGTTGAAAAATAAAGAAAGATTTGATAAGACTCATAAATTAAGGCCTATGCCTATAGAAGTTGGAGATTGGATTCTAGTTTATGATAGTAGTTTAGAACATCAATATAATATTAAAAGAAAATTTATAAAAAAATGCTTTGATCCATATGTGGTAGTCACAATTTATAATAATGCCACATATTCTTGATGTGAGCTAGATGGAGCTATCATTAGAATCCCAATAGCCAAAAAGAGGATCAAGGCTTTCAAAAGAAGAGATGGAAGATTCAAGATAGAAGACCTTGAAGAAATTTCACCTCAATATTTGGATGAAGAACATGAAATAGAAGAACCTATGAGTGATTTAGATCACTTCTAAGAAGATGAATAGAGATAACACATGGCACATATCGAAAGATGTGCAAATTTAGAGGGGATGGATGTTGTATTGTAATTCCTTATAGCATGTAAAAACTAGTTGAAATGTATAATATGTTCATAGATTCTAATATGTATTAGAATAATTAGAAAAAATAAATTAAAAGGAGTTGGTGTAAGAAACTTTATTTTAGATTTTACTTAATTTGGTTATGGTGTTTAAATTATGTAGGACGTAAATATTTGATATAAAGCCTTGAGAAGGAATTGAGGTCCAAAGAAGAAGAATTAAAATATTAAAAGGCCTATTTGGAAGGATGAAGATAAATTGTGTGGATGAAGAATTGTGACCGTTGTCGTGTTGAACAGCAAATTGAGCAAATACTTTGGTTGAAGCTAAGGTCATGACACAATTAAAAGTCAAATACAATTAAAAGTCAAATGCACATTGTAGTGCTAGAGTGATAGGATCAATACACTCCATGCCTCACTAACATGTTGACCTTGCTGGTACAAACAATCTTTATTTGAATATAGCATCTTTGATTGGTATTAAAGTGCGTTTTGTTCAATGCCAGCTTGTTTGTAACCGGACGGTTGCCACGAGGCCTGTCTACCATGATGTTTGCCAAACTTCTTCTACTTTTGCACAGTTACACTTTCAATTATAAATATTTCACAAATTATTAACTCCGACTTTGGTAGGTCCACTACAATATAATATTCGACCATTGTAGTCAGGTGGTATCGTCAGTAATCATGTCTAAATTGACGAACTCTGGTAACTAGACCAACTTGAAATTTCAATTAAAACAATTTGAGATGAATGAAGGTAGAGTTGAGGTTGAAACAAACGAATCACATTGATACAAACTGTTGTGTATAATACATGGTTTCTAATGAGCTATAGTAATCCTCTCTATACTGCCTAAAATGCTCTGCTACTAATGTTGGATTTTAGCCTTTGAATATTTGTTGACAATACGATGTTGTTCCCGTATAAGTCTGATGAAGAGGAATAGGCAGTCCATTGACTAGACAAATAGTTCAATAAAAGGGGAGTGCAGTGTCTATCCAATTGGACAAATGTGGAGCCAGCGGCTCCATGGCTTTTCTTCCTAATTAATAGAAATCTCATCCCAATATCAAGTGTGAATTAATTTGATCACATGGAACAACTCAGAGCTTGTCTCTTATATTTCAAAGGTTATTCTATTTTAATTTATCCTTGGAGATGCGTATCCACATTTTGCACTAACAAAATTTTAACTTTCAATTCTAACAAATTTTAACACCTTCTCTAGAATTGAAGAAACAATACAAAAGTGAGGATCATGGCGAGTAGAGGTTCATCATTCCTTGTGATTGCAATCAATCTCATCTTATTTTTTATTTTTTTTTAATAAAAAATTTGAAGCGGTCAAGTGAGTCTATTGTTGATAGAGTCCTTGTCGCTTTCAAGGCTCCACATAGAAACTTAGTACTCCAATAAGTGATTGAAGATGGCTTATCTTCTCTGAGTAGAGAATTCTATGCAGTGGTGGTAGGCCATTGTCTTAGAATTTATATGGTGTGGATTGGTGCAGCTAAACAAGAAAATGGTTATTTGGAAAATATCCATAAGTCATTTCAAACTTTGGTTGAAATAAAGTATTTTCTAACTAACTTTAAATAAAGTCTTGGAAATTAATGTTCAACTTTGTAAATAAAGTTTCTATATTTTCTCAACGCATTATTCCTATTCCAAGTCTATGCCTCACAAAATCTTATCTTCCTAACAATTTGGTGACAATTTAGTGACAATTTGGTGAAGATGTCAGTAATTTGATTGTATGAGCTATCATAGGAAATTTCAATGTTTCTCTCAATAATCCTTTTTTGAATGTAATAGTCATAAAACTCAATGTATTTAGATTGAGTATGAAATACTAGATTCTTTACCAAGTTGATCGCACTAACATTATTGAATTATAAATATATGTTAAGTATCATGGATGAAGAAAAGTCTTACATATTTGTTATTGTTTTTTTCTTCGAGCAGGTGATTGGAATATTTGTGATTGACAATTAGTCAAGTTGTAGCTTTTAGAATATATTTGAGATGAAAAATCTCCTTTGCACCTTCTACTAGTGTCCAGTATTATGCTTCAATTGTTGAAAGAGATACAATGGATTGTTTTTTTATTGGCTTATAATATTGCTCTTCTTGCAAGAAAAAAGAAGAATCTACCAATGCTTTGATAAGAATGGTTATAGAATACCTAATAAATATTAGTAAAACCTTAGAATTGAGGAATGGATTCACTATGCAAAGATTCAATAAGATGTGAAGTAGAGCTCTTTTTATAAAAGATACCAAAGTTTGAAGTAGCTTGAAGGTATTAGAGAATATGTTTGATGGCCAACTAGTGGACATCTTATGGTTTGGACATGAACGTGCTTAGGAAACTTATTGAGTATGAAAAATTGGCACGTGTATTCACAAGGTAGAGGAGTTGGCCAATTGTATGGCAATATGTAGATTAAAAAAATTTAAAAGTATTAGAAAGAATTCTTTTAAAAGTAGAATATTTGTTGGTTTGTAATCTAGCATGTATGTATTGGTTAGGATTTAGATAACAAAAGTACTTTAATAGATCATGATGCCTTATTTTAGAAAAAAAATTGACAGCAAAAAATCACTTGATTTGGCCAAGATCATTCATGTCATACTAAAGATGAAGGTATATTTTAATTTTATCTATTTTTAAAGAATAATTTTCAATAAATAATAGATCATCAATATAAAAAAAGAATGATAATAATGGTAGTGCCTTCTTAAAAAAAAATAAAGATTATAATTGATAAAACTTTACTACTAATAATAGACTAAGAGATATTAGTTAATTTTTTCATACTATATATGAAACCTCTATCTAAACTTATAAATAGATCTTTTTAGTTTATATATTAGATACTCTTAGCCAGCTATGAAAAAACCTTGAAATTGATGTATGTAAACTTCTTTTTATAATTTGCCATTTAAAAAGATTGTCTTTTTAAATGGCAATTCTATTTCCTGTATATAACATTTCAAATACTTAAAAATATTCCTTCTATCAAATTGGTCAACCCTATTAACCACTGCTTGTAATGCTTTGACTGCCAAAGCCTCCTTACAATCATTGTCTTATTGCTATTGCATTAATAATATAAATACTTGAAACATATTTGTAATATTTGAATCCAAGTATATATCTTGTCTACTAGTAGAAAACCCACTTGAAGCTCTATTTGAAGATTCACTTGAAGCGCCATCCAAAGTTCCATCAAAAACTCCATATTCAACTTTCTTACCTTCTTGTGCCATCAATTTCAAATAACCACAAATAAAATCCAACACATTCTACTCCAAATGTTCACATTGGATTCACCACATATGTTATATTACATGTTGTCTTGTTTAAAAATGCACTAGGCACCTAGCTGTAGAGGGTGAAGTTGTGGTTTATAAATATACAAGAAATCTTAATAGATTTCATCTATACAAGAAGAATGTAATTTGAATTTCAATTCAAAAGTGCTTAAAGCTAATACAAAGTGCTCAAAAATTTTCTTCTTAGTAACCTCAATCATACACAAAATCCAATTGCCTTGTTACTTTTACAATTAGACAATTTCAATTTTTTCATTGCAAGCCCTAATCCTAATTAGTAAGCTAGAGCAAGCTGTAACTCTTAATCAGACTGTCTACTTGATGCAAAACTTAATATACAATAGTCACTATAAGATTTCTACATGATATTTCACGTAATTTTGACTAATAGATCTTTAGATATCACAAAAATCCTAAACAATTCTAAACTGCCAACTTCTACTATCTCTTTATACTAAAGATTGAATATCTTTCAATTGCATCAATAGATTATTACAAAACTTTATGCACACTTAGCGCATTTAGTTATCCACATATTCTCAAATTTTCAATTGTAGAAGTTACACTAATTGTACAAACTAGCTAAGAGTGCTACTCCTAATTTTATTATATAAAACAAAATTACTAATTTAAATCCTAATTTTAGATAATAAGTACAAAGTCCTTCCAAATCCTACAAAAACAAGTCTTATGTTTTTGGAATGAGCTTAAAGCTAGCTTTCAAATTCCAATTGCCAATCTTTGAATGATCTAATAAAACCTGGTCAACCTTGGGTATTAATTCAACCTATTCTAAGGATTTTTAAGCTTGATCCTACCTTCAATTTAATCCTAGTATCAACCATATTAATTATTTATCTTCTTTATTTTATTTTTATCAATTTATGGCTTTTTAAAAATAATAATAAAATTTCTATAACCTAGAAGAAAAAATTAATAATTAACTTTTATCTACTAGCTATTAAGACAAGAAAAAAATCTAAGAAGCTTTCATAAAATCTTTCTTAAGTATCTTGAGTTCCTATTGAATCAAGATAATTGAATATTAAGTAAAAAAATTATTCTTGTTTATATTTTTATCACATAAATATATTACAACATAACTTTGAAGTCTATAAAGATCCATCCTATATTCTATATGTCTTTGCTTGACTTATATAAGATAGCTGATATACAAAAAAAAAAGACAAATGCCATCGCCTCTTATAGAAGTGGACAACAATGAAAAAATTTGAGATAGAAGAGGTCTTAGATTTGAGGCAGCACCAAAATAGGTTGAAATATCTTATATATTGGCACAAATATGATATTAGTGAATGCACATAGAAGCCATCTAGGAATCTAGCAAATGTATCAACCAAAGTTAATGCATTTCATTGATAATATCCATCAAAATCAAGATGAAGAAAATCTTTATTATAAAGCAAAGTAGGTTCAATGAAAATATCTTGTATTATTGTTTATTATTTTTTTAGATTTTTTTAGTATCATAGAGATAGAAAATCAACAATCAACAAATTTAACTCAAGAACTTTTATTTGTTGACTTATTACATGAGACATTACGACTATCACAACCTTCAAGATGACGAAATAGAAATGAAGATCTTTAATAATAACATGTTCTTCCTTAAATTGATGGCAAGATACAACGTATCTAATATCACAACCTTGGAAGAGATTCTTAGTGTTTGCTAATACTTTTAGAGGTAGGAACGACTCATGATGGTATTTCAAATGTTTTCTTTGAAAGAAGTTATGAAGACCTTAACAATGATCAAATATCAGGATGGTACTCTCACCCTAAAATGAGATACTATTGATGGCTAGGAGGACCTATTAACTATCTTAAAAGGGAACAAAGATCAGAGTATGTAGCAAATACAATTCCATGTATTTTAGATTTCCTCAACATATAATCATCACTTCTTGTGGAACTTGTCTTTAGAAAGGAGGATAATGTTATAGATATAAGATTTACTCTAATATTTATCTAGATAATATGGATAGATAGAAATAGATAAAAATAGATTAATTTTGATAATATCTTATATAAAAGCTTTTTAGAAGTTTTATAAACATGATTTCATCTTTATTCATATCTATAGGTGATTGATAGGTTAGAAACTTAACCACCAAATTAGTCACATATTGCACATATTGGTAGCTTGTGGAATAAATTAATTATGTGGTGCACATATAAGAAACATATCTTATAAGTTTGACATATGTCTTACAAATTAAACAAGTATTGGAGGTCCTATAGAATATCACTACGTAGCTCTTATATAGATAACATATATAGAAACAAGAGTGAAGCCTTTTTCACTCTTGTCAATGCCTTTCTTGTTCCTAGTTTTATTTCAAGAGTCTCTACTCTTCTTGTCTTTGGCAATAGCCATTCTAATTTAATATTTATTATTTTTGAGTGATTTTTTATTCTTTTCAAGTGACATAAGAATATTCTAATACTTTGGTTGTTTGTGCTTCATGTCTTTAATAGTGAGGTGTGAATCCCATCAATGCATCTTAATTGGTGGATTGATTAAAAATATAGTCTCAAGTCATTTAATTATACAAATATGATGGTTAGAGAGTCTTTTTGACTATTTAAATATTTATTAGAATTTAGAAGTATTTATAAATATAAAAGTCTTATTAGAAGAAAATTTACAAAAATGGAGTCTTAGTAAGTCTTGGAGGCAGTTATTTTAGTTGGTTTAGTATTTTTACTTATTATTAAATATTAAGAGTTAGTTATTGAGATCAATATCTACATTGGCCTTCTAATTACATGTATTATTCATTAAAAACCTATAAATATTACTTATTAGGTAAAAGAAGCATGAGAAAGAAATCTCATGTCTTTTTAATTATTTTTGTAGAAAATAGGATTTCGAGTTGATTTTTATTGATTTTATTATTATAAAAAATTTCCAAGGTAGAATAAAATAGTCTTAAGTTGATATTATCATCTTAGAAATATTATAGAGATTTTTAGAATTTATTTTGAATTTATTTAGAATTTATTTAGAATTTTTAGAGTAATTTTGAAGACTTTGGTAAAAATGAGTTTTTCCACCTTGGGAGCCATTATGAAGAAATGGAGCAAGATTTGAAGCCCATGCAAGGTTCCTAGGCTAATGGGGTGTTTTTGAACACCATGGTGAAGTCAAAAATAAAAAATTATTAGTTCTACTAGTATAAAATAGGAGGACCAGCAGCTAGTATAGTCCTTGTAGGAAGGGAGGTGCACAAGTCCCATATGGATTGTGGCACCTTGGATGTAGATAGGAGGATAAGGCTAAGGCCTCGTGGCCCCTCTAGGACATCCATATACACTACTTGTGAGCCTTGGTGAGGTTCGAATCCATAATCTTGTAACAAGTTACCCTTGAGGTAAAAATTTCTACTTAACATTGTTTGCCTTCTAACTTTGAATTATAATAATTTACTCATAATAATTTAGATTTATATGTTTTTTGCATCATTAGAAAGATTAAAAAATTACCTACTTGAAAATATAATTTTTATTTTTTATTTTTACTTTTTACTAGATAAAAATCTAGTGAACAGACTATGACTAGTTTTGTAGTGCGCAATTACTTAATTGCACATATTTTACTTGTTTTGTGTTGTTCTTCTCCTTCATTGTTGTTTATTGCTCCTTATACTTCACACCATGAGTTATAAGCAACTCTTAATTGAGGCCACCTTATAACTTGGGTTGAGGAGTGAATTTTACCCTCACATGAGGTGAAAAATCTCCATATTATATTATAATTTGGCTATTATATAAAAATAATGAATATATATATATTTAATACACAATTTATTGTATAATATAATAACAACCATGTCAATAGATTTTAATCAATTTATATGACAACATCACATTTTTTATCATTAAATCAGCTTATTATACAATAGTATGAATGCTACTTCATTGATCTATTGTTATTTATCTTATAAATAAAAAAGATGGCGATGTTGATCAAGACTTTAATTTATTATATATAAGTAGGAGGGTGGTATGTTAAAGAAGAATATAATATATTTTAAAAATATATATATATAATTACAACTAGAAGAGATTTTTGTTATTTTCTACTTGATCTATTTTATGTTAAATCTTTATAAATCTTTGTGATAGTTTATAAAATATAATTAGATTATTATTTTAAAAGAAGTATATTTAAAAAGGTTACTATTTAAGTTTATAAAATCTTATTTTTTTTAATAGTGACCCTTGAGATTGATTTTATATTGATAATAATTTTTACATATTTAAAATCATCTTTATTAGGCATTGGTGATCTTTGAAATTTTATTTTATTTCTTTTATTTGGAATTTGAAATACATACTATATAAATATTATTAGAAAAAAGATTGGAAAGGATCTTAATATCAAAAAATTAGTTAAGCCATCCATATGAATAGATGGAGATGGATGATAAAAATCTTCATTCCTATTGGCCAAAAGTCATATCTAATAGACTTCAAAGAGGCTATCTAAGGCCTTATTGGAAATTAAAACTATTCTTTTGAGGGTATTTTGAATATTTAAGGTTTAGGGTTTAGGGTTTAAGGTTAGAATCAAATATTTTAGATTTTTGGATATATTTTTGGTACAAAAAATTAGTGATTTAAAGTTTTTGTAAAAGAGATATAGTTGCTTAAAATCAAGGTGGCAATTTTATATCTACTATCATTCTTTGAAGGATAATATACATATACAAAGAGCAATGAAAGATTGGTAATTGAGATTGAAAAGAGTACTTTTTCAACTATATTGTACATATAAGACTTAATAAATTTTGAATTGGAGTAAAGAAAATATTGAGAGTTGAAGCCAATACTTGTAATCCAAGGATTGTAAATGATTTGCTTATTTAGTGGATGCATTTTGAGCTATATTTTAAATATTTTAATAAGATTTTGACTCAAAATTATTAAAGATGTATATTATTATATTATATAACTACACAAAAGTTTTAGTGGCATTTGAATTTTTAACTCTTGGAAATATAAAGAAAATAATACTTAGATGTCTATAAATTAGGATTTAGAGAATCTGCTAGGATTTTTGAAATGTTAAATGAATAAAAAAAAATCTACAATCAATTTTTTTTATAATAAATCTTAAAGATATAAACTATATTTTCAAAAATTTGAAAATAATCTAACAATTAAATCAAAAGATATTAAATTTTAAAGTTCAAAAAAAAAAATCTTTTGCAGGTGATTAAGGTGTTGAAGAATTTTGTTATAATTTGATCATTTTGTATAATCTACAAGATTTTTTGAAAGCCAAGACTTTGTGGAGGTGTAAAAAATAGATATGTGGAGCTATAATAAAATTTTGATACAAAAATAAGTCTTTGAAAGGAGATTATGGATTTTTCTTTGAAATTATTAAGAATCTAACTTGCATGCAATTGGTTAGTTATGCTTTGGCATAATAAAGGTTGTAAAGGAATTTTTAGATATTATAAAAAAATTATATATAAATTTATTTAAATATATAAAATTCTTATTTGTATAATAATTTTTAGTATTATTATATATATTTATCTTTTATATTACGAATAAATCATTTATTGGAGCTTGGTCAATAAATTAAAGGTAAATTCTTTATAGCTTGTGTTTTTAGATTAAAAAACATATTATATGACATTACTTTAATATCATAAAATAAAAATAAATAAAATCCAATTAAAATAATGTAAGATAAAAAAAATGAAGTTGAGGCTAAAACAAACAAATAACATGGATACAAACTATTATATATAATATATGGTTTGTAATTAGTTACAATAATATTTTTTATATTGTCTAAATTTTTTTATTATTAATATTAGATTTTAACCTTTTAATATTTATTAAAAATATATTATTATTTTTGTACATGGCCAACAAAAAAAGATATATAATTCATTAATTAGAAGAATAGTCTGATAAAAAGGGGGCATAATATCTATCCTATTGGACAAATATGGAGTGAGCAACTCCATGGCTATTTTTTTTGATAATAGAAATCTTATCTTCGTACCAAGTTTATAAGTAAATTTGATCATAAGGAATAAGCCAAAGCTTATCTCTTATATTCCAAAGATTTTGCTATTTTATTTTATCTTTAGAAATAAGTATCTACATTCTATGCTAACAAAATTTTGACATTCAATTCTTGAAAATTCTAACATAGCTAGTTTAAAAATTATTTTTTTACACATATTAAGTTGTAATTGCATATTATAGAATTAGTCAAATATAAAATAAGCTAGGATATAAAATTATTACTATATAAATAATTTAATATGAAAGTACTATATATGGAGTTATTAGACTATATTAAAAATATTTCATATTAGTCGTATTGAACTTATACCTCAGCAAAATATGAAAGTTTAAAAGAAAGCAAATCTTGATCAACAAAGTGAGAATAAAAGATAAATTTGAAATAATTGTAGTTATAGTATTTTTGGATCCATTAATCTTAATCTTGATTGTTGTTAGAAATCAATTCTATCATATGTAAAATTTTTTGAATCCTTCAATGGAACATTGTCATATGTTGTGAAGTTTTATTCAAGAATACTTCAGATACCTGGCTGTACAAGATAAAAGGAAATAATAATAACTAGTCCTAATCTCTCTAATCAATCTCTAAGTAATCTTTAATCAAATCTTAACTAAATCTTAGTCAACCTTAATCAAATCCAAACAAATTCTAAAATAAATCCTAACTAAATCCTAGTCAATCATGGTCAAATCCTAACAAATTCTAAAACAAATCCTAACTAAATCCTAATCAACCTTGGTCAAATCCTAACAAATCTTAAAACAAATCCTAACTAAATCCTAGTCAATCTTGGTCAAATTTTAATAAATCCTAAAACAAATCCTAACCTAAATCCTAACCAAATCCTAGCCGAACCCTAAACTAAATCCTAACTAACTTATTTCAACCTTATGACAATTTAGAATCTCAATATCCATTGACTAAACTATTGATCTTGCTTAAAAATTTGCACACCTCTTAAAAACTAAGTTGGTAGCAAGCACATGAAATTTGAAGATGATCAAACTTACCAGCAAGAAATTCAATCCAAAAATTCAATCAAGTGTCGGCCGGCTTCCTTCTCCAACCTTAATGCTGATTGTCCAATGCCAATATCTCCTTTTTATACTATTCAATTGCTTCAAAATTTAATATACATGTATTAAATTAGATCTTCTACACATACACACAAATTTCACTTCAATTTAACTAGTAGATTACTAAAAATCTCAAAAAACCTAAATAACCCTCAATTTCTAATTTTTGAGACCCAAACCCACATAAACTTTAATAATCTTTGATTGAACTATTAGATCGATTTCAAATTTACAACACCCTAGAAGCACAATTATATGCACCAATCCATAAAATCTCATCTATAGAACTATAATTAAATTTACAAAATGTTCAAAAATGTAAACCCCAATATTTTTTATAAAAATTAGAAATACCAAAATCAACCTTGACTTTGCAAAGTCCTTACAAAGTCATTACAAACTCAAATCACTTCCAATCAATGCTCAAAGAAAGATCTTCTACTCTACTCTCTAATTCCACCTTTTAATTTACTAAAGAACTCCCAACTTGCCATAGGCATGCGATTTTATACCTTAGGATCTGATTCCAATTCCAGCTCATAACAGGTCCTCTCCAAGTATTAATTCTGAGAGTTTTGACGTAAAATTTTCTCAAATCTATTCTTAACTCTTCCTTGATGATTTTTATATTATTTATTTTTCTAATATACTTTATTTTGCCTTATTTATAGCCATACAAAGTAAGTAGAAATCTCTCCTATAAAAAGATAGCATTTGCCTTTTAACCTTTTTCTATTTTCTTCTCTATTATCTATAATTCTAAAAAAAATTTGTTCAAATATTTCTATTTGAGCTTCTATATATTATAGTTATTCCCTATTTTTTTTACCTAATGGCCATATCACTACACGACATCTATCCCATCTAAACTTATGCATCCTCTAACATGCACCAAAATTTCTTCAATATATCAATATGTGACATTCACTACCTTGGTTTGATTCTTGATCCTCAATTTATTCCTCCTCTTCTATTTCAATATCCCTCAATAGATTTTATTCTTCATCAAAATATATATATATATATATATATATATATATATATATATATATATATATATATATTCTTCTTTATCTGAATAATTTGACTTGCTTGCCTGCTATAGGTATCTTTAATTTTGTTCCATCAAGCTCTCGTAAAGAGTATGTTCCATTGTCATAGACCTTTATCACAACATATGATCCAAACCAATGCTAAGAAAATTTTTGTAATGTATTATGTTGATTATCCAAACTATCATCATAGATTAATATCCAATCACCTTCTTCTATTTTTTTAGGCTGTAATCAATGTGTTTTATCAAATCTTTTCTTATTCCTTTCCCTTGCTTCCTTCAATCTTCCAATTACAACTTCAATACCTTCAGGTCTTTTGTCCAATTGCTAAATCCGTAATGCTAAAAGATCCTTTCTATTAAGATCATCCTTCCAAGGTGATATTTTCCATATAGGCACTATTTCTTCTATTGGCATAAGTAACTTTTGTCCATATATTAACTCAGAAGGTATATAACAAGTTACTGTACTATAAGTTGTATGATCTGTCCATAATGCAAATAGTAATAGTATTGGCCATTGATGTATTTTGCTATTGCATGCTTTTATTAATGCCTTAACAATAGGTAAATGTCTATGCTCACTCTTCCTATTACTTTCTGAATTATATATTGTTGTCAAAGAATGTTTAATTCCTATTCTACCAAAGAGATTTCTTGCTTCTTTTGCATCCAATTCACTTTTATCTACAGTGATTTTTCTTATACAACCATAGCAACAAACAATATCTTCTAAGAAGAATCGACATATACTTTCAGTACTCTTTGTTTTTAATGCTTGTCCTTCAACTATATTTGATAAATCTTCTCATGCAAGTACCAAATATTTCATTTATCCAAGTCCCATAGGTATTGCCACTAAATCCACTATCCACTTAAAACATATTACCTATATAATCAGATAGAACTAGATAAAAGAAGGTAAAAGCAGATTAATTCCATAATATCTTTAGAGAAACTTCCTAGAAACTTCATAGACGCTGCTTTGACTTTATAAGTGTCCATAGTAGACTTTTGGATTAGAAACTTGGTCAATAAGTTAGCCACATGTTGCACATGTTGGTAGCTTAAAGACCAAGCTAAATACGTGGCGAACATATAGGAAACTTGCCCTGCAAGTTCGACACGTGTCTTGCAACTTGGACACGTGTCTTGTAAATTGGATACGTGTTGGAGGTCCTATAGAACGTCGCCACTTAGCTCTTAGATAGATAGTATAAATAGAGACAAGAGTGAAGCCTTCTTCACTCTTGTCAACTCCTTTCTTGTTTCCAGTCTAGTTCAAGAGTCTCTAGTTTTCTTGTTTTTTGGCATTAGCCATTCCAGTTTCTTTTTAATATATATACTTCTTTATATTTATTTCTTTGAGAGAGGTCTCACTTTTTTATTTGACTTCATCCAGTTATTGTCCTTGACAGGTTGACAAGAGTACACATACAGTATCAGAGCTTTGTCTTTTCTTGATTAAGAGTGGATTACCCCTTTCTCTTGATAAGACATAAGCATATTAGAAGTTGTGGAGTACCCACTTCTAAACTGATATTGTTTCTAGAATTTTTTTTTTCTTTTGAGTGTGTGTTCCGTATTTCTTGAAGTAAGAGTAGACATCTTCTTTTCTATTATATTGTCATGGCAGAGCTTGCAGAAATAAAGAGTGCAATGGCACAAATGCAAGAGCAAATGAGAGAACTAATGCTTGCAATGCATCAACTCAGTTTACCACCACAAGGAGCATCAAGATTAGCAGGAAGTGAAGATGTAGAGATGGTTGGAGCTACGTCAATATCTACACCAAATCATGCTACCTCACCGATGATGGAGCACCGTTCAAACGTTAGAGAATCAAAAATCAGTTTGCTTGAGAAGTTTGATGGCACAAGATCTAAGTTTCAAGGATTCATCAATCAGGTACAACTGGTGATCGAACTTCAACCTCAGAGTTATCCTATGCAAGGATCTCAAGTTAGGTTTATTGGAACGTTACTTTTGGATCCTGTCTTATCATGGTTTTCATCTTTTCTTGAACGACGTGATCCAATATTGGATAATTTGGAGGCATTTTTTGCGGAATTTTGATCGATGTATGGAGAACATGATGCAATTTTTGTTGCAACCAACAAGATTCGCATCCTACGACAAGGCAATCGATCAGTGTCATTATACGCTTCACAATTTTGACAACTAGCGACCGACATCAAGTGGGATGATGCTGCACTCATCAGTCAATTTCTCTACGGATTAGAATATGAGATAAAAAAGTTAATGCTCAAATTATCCGATCCTCAGACATTGAGTCAAGCAATTGATTTTGCTGTGAAGTGTGACAATTGACTTTTTGAGTTTCGATCCGAGAGTCGTACAAGGGAGCCTCAACGTTATTATTCAATGGCAACATCAACATCCTCACAAAACGTACATTTGGAAGTAGAAGACATGCAAATTGATGCGGTACGTTTTAAACCTCTTCTTTGAAACCGAGAAAAGATTAAATGCGTTGTCCAGAAGGATTATGTGTTTGCCTTGTGGAAGCCGCAAAGTCTGTTTGCTCAACGTTGTCGAAGAAAGCGACGTCGCCCAGAAATGAGAATGCAGCGTAAAGACAACGTGGCCGAGAAAAACAAATTTGTCCAGCTACAATAGGGACCGTGCAGCTGGAACCCTGTACAATTCCCAATAAAGGTCCTATTCTCTCCTCAGAACCCTCTCCTTGTTTTATGATAGATGTATATTTAGGACCAAAAAATTACAGAGCCTCTGCCTTATTAGATTCAGGAGCCTCAACATGTTTTCTAGATGAACAATTTGTTAAGAATCGTAAAATACCTTTAGTACAGAAACCTAAACCCGTACATGTAGAAGTCATAGATGGTCGCCCATTGTCCTCAGGAGATGTCACTCATGAAACCCGTCCTATAAAAATAACAATAGATGGTCATAATAGCTATATAACCTTTAACATAATTAAATCTCCGTCTAATCTAGTTATTCTAGGTTTGTCATGGCTAGAAAAATATAACCCTCAAATAGATTGGAATTCTCGTAGACTTGACTTTTCCGAGGATATTATTAAACATCCTACCGATCCAATAAAAAGCTACAAGCCTGGTACAGTAAAATCTGTACTTATAGGTGCAAAAGCTTTTATATACGCAGCAAAAAAAAGATCAACTTTTGCTATTTACGCAACACCCATTTTTAATAGTGGAAAGGCTTCAAGTGGCATTCCAAGCCAATACCGAGACTATCAAGATGTTTTTGAGAAGAAGAATGCTGATATTCTTCCGGAGCATCGCCCATATGATTGTTCGATTGATCTCAAAGAGGGATCTCAGCCTCCTTTTGGACCAATCTACAATTTATCACAAAATGAGTTGGCTGAACTCAAGGAGTATATTGAAGAGAATCTGGCCAAGAACTTCACACGCCATTCCAAATCTCCTGCAGGAGCTCTAATTCTATTTGTGAAGAAAAAAGATGGATCATTACGAATGTGTGTGGATTATCGGGGACTTAACAAGATCACTATCAAGAACAAGTACCCACTACCTTTAATCTCCGGACTTCTTGATCAACTAAATCAAGCTAAGATCTATACAAAAATAGATCTACGAGGAGCATACAACTTGGTTCGCATTAAAGAAGGAGATGAATGAAAAACTGCATTTCGAACAAGGTATGGACATTTTGAATATAATGTTATGCCTTTTGGACTCACAAATGCACCAGCTGCTTTCCAACATCTCATGAACAATGTTTTTCATGAATTCTTAGATGATTTTGTTGTCTGCTACCTAGACGACATTTTAATCTACTCTAAGAACGTAGAAGAGTACAAAACACATGTTCGTCATGTCTTACAAAAACTCAGAGAAACAGGATTGTATGCGAAGATGGAAAAGTGTGTATTTCACACTACTCAAGTTGACTTCTTAGGATATATCATCTCGAATGATGGCCTCATGATGGATCCTAAGAAAGTCCAAACAATCATGGATTGGAAGATTCCAAAAACAGTAAGGGATGTACAATGTTTTTTAGGATTTGCCAATTACTATCGAATCTTCATCAAGAACTTCTCTCAAGTTGCAGCCCCACTTACACGTTTGACTTGTAAGGACAAGCTCGAGTGGAGTAAAGAAGCAGAAGCATCATTTGAAGCTTTGAAGATAGCTTTTACTTCTGCACCAATCTTGTATCGCGTTGATTTTTCCAAGGCATTCTTTATGGAAACAGATGCATCAGACTTTGCTTTGGGCGCAGTATTGTCACAAATGGGAATAGATGACAAACTCCATCCGGTAGCTTTCTATTCCAGAAAATTTTCGGCAGCAAAGATCAACTACAAAATCCACGATAAAGAACTTCTCGCAATTGTGGATTCTTTTCAAGAATGGCGTCATTATCTAGAAGGCGCTTCTAGTCCAGTCACCGTATATACGGATCACAAGAACCTCGAATATTTCATGTCAGCATGCGTGTTGAATCGTCGTCAGGCTCGTTGGAGCATGTCTCTATCAAGATTCGAGTTCATTATTACATATCGGCCAGAAAAACAACAAGGTCTGTTCGATGCACTTTCTAGACGTTCTTATCTTGCACCAAAAGAAGGAGATGCAGCTTTTGATCAACAAAGAACGACTCTCTTGAAGCCGGAGCAATTTTATCTTCGGGCAACAAAATCAACATTAACTTTTGATTCAACTTTTCTCAAAAAAGTCCAATTAAGTATGTCCTCAGATCCCCTTATTCATGAAATTAAGAATAATTCTTCTAAGTCTCATGATATTTCGAAGTTTGAGTTCAAGAAAAATCTACTCTATTTCGAAGGGCGCTTATATGTTCCAGAAGGTGAAGAAACGCGATTACGTGTTCTTGAAGCTAAATCATGACTTTTCCGGCGGCGGGATATTTTGGGTACAATAAGACTCTAGAGTTGATATCTAGAGATTTTTGGTGGCCTCAAATGTGGAAGGAGTCAAAGATTTTGTAAAAACATGTGATGTTTGTTCAGATCAAAAAACTCCTCGCCCTGGAAGCCCTCTCGGACTTAACCCGACCATTACCATTCAAGAACAACCGTAGTGTACGTATGCATGTGGATTTTTTTATCACGAGAAACATTCAAACTCAGGTTCTTATGACTCTATATTCGTGATAGTAGATGGTTTCACTAAGATGGCACATTTTATACCATGTAAAAAATCTATCACAGGCAAAGAAACAGCTAAGCTTTTCCTTGTCAATATCTACCGCTATCATGGATTATCTAAGGATATTATATCGGATAGGGGAACTCAGTTTGTATCGAGATTTTGGAAAACACTTTTCAAGATTCTAAAGGTGGATATAAAGCTATCTTCAACTTTCCATCCTCAAACTGATGGACAAACGGAGCGCGTAAATCAAGTCTTGGAAGAGTATTTGAGATGTACCATCAACTACCAACAAGATGATTGGACAACTCTTTTACCATTGGCAGAGTTTGCTTATAATAATACGGTACATTCTTCTACACAACAAACACCTTTCTTTGTCAATTATAGTTACCATCCACGACTTGATACTTTTGACTATTCAAAAGTTGACAATCTTGTGGCGGAAGACTTGGTAAATCATTTGTCAGAACTACATACAACAATGAAGGCACAATTAAAGGAAGCTCAAGAATGACAAAAGATATACGCTGATGCGTATTGAAAGGAACAACCACAACTCAACGTAGGCGACAAGGTATGGCTACTTCGTCGCAATATCAAGACTACGTGACCTTGTGACAAGTTGGACTATCGTAAGCTTAGACCTTTTCGTATTTCTGAACAAATTAATCCAATTGCATATCGATTACGCCTACCAGAGTCTATAAAGATCCACCCTGTATTGCACATGTCTCTTCTTGAACCATATAAGATAGTGAACATACCAAGAAGAAGACAAGTGCCACCTCCTCCTATAGAAGTGAGCAATAATGACGAATTTGAAGTGGAAGAAGTCTTAGATTCAAGGCGGCGCCAAAATAGGTTGGAATATCTTGTTCGCGCGCGAGTGCATGCAAGAGCCTGTAATAGGAACGGCAAGAATGCTGGAAATGCGGCAAGGAGGTGGAGACCTTTAAATCAGCGACATCCGTGGCAAAGATTGAACTTCTTCTATAAAAGCAGATGTAGGCAGCATGCGATTCCGACTTTTCTAACCTTGTTTGTAACTTCTTTGTATTTGTGGCGTTGAAGAAATGGAGAACCAACAACCAGCGGATTTGACTCAAGAGCCTTCATTTGTTGACTTGCCGGATGAGACGTTGCGATTGTCACAACCTTCAAGACGACACAACCGAGATGAAGATCTTGAAGAACGACATGTTCTTCTTCGAATAGATGGCGAGATACAACGTGTTTGGTATCACGACCTTGGAAGAGATTCTCAATGTTTGGTGATTTTATTGGAGATAGGAACAACTCCTGACGGTGTTCCAGATGTGACATTTGAAGGAAGTTATGAAGGTCTCAACAATGATCAAATAACAGGGTGGTCTTCTCGCCCTGGAATGGGACACTATCGATGGCTGTGAGGTCCCATCAATTACCTTCGAAGAGAACAAAGATCAGAGTATGTGGCAAATACTATTCGCCGCATCTTAGACTTTATACACATGTAATCACCGCTCCTCGTGGAACTCGTCCTTTAAAGGGGGGGGTAATGTCACGGACATATACATAGTTACCTATATGATCGGATAGAACTAGATAAAAGAAGGTAAAAGCAGGTTAATTCCATAATATCTTTAGAGAAACTTCTTAGAAACTTCATGAATCTTTGCTTTGACTTTATAAGTGTCCATAGTAGACTTTTGGATTAGAAACTTGGTCAATAAGTTAGCCACATGTCGCACATGTTGGTAGCTTGAAGACCAAGCTAAATACGTGGCGAACATATAGAAAACTTGCCCTGCAAGTTTGACACGTATCTTGCAACTTGGACACGTGTCTTATAAATTGGATACGTGTTGGAGGTCCTATAGAACGTCGCCACTTAGCTCTTAGGTAGATAGTATAAATAGAGACAAGAGTGAAGCCTTCTTCACTCTTGTCAACTCTTTTCTTATTTCTAGTCTAGTTCAAGAATCTCTAGTTTTCTTGTCTTTTGGCATTAGCCATTCCAGTTTCTTTTTAATACATATACTTCTTTATATTTGTTTCTTTGAGAGAGGTCTCACTTGTTTATTTGATTTCATCTAGTTATTGTCCTTGGCGCTATCCACTTAAAATATAATGCTAGAGGATAAGTTGGATGTAATTCATCTCGATGTCAAATATTAGAATAAACTTGACAAGTCTCACATGATCCTATAAAATTTGCTACATCTTTGTAAATCCCTTTTTACCAATATCTTTTTTTTATTTTAATAAATTTATCCAAATTCCTTTATATTCTATCCACAAACTCTCATGGAACTCTTTAATAATCTTTTGTTAAGCTTCTAAACCACATATCACCCGTTGTGGTATTTTTCTTCTTCTCTTTGAATGCTTCCATAAAAATCCATCATGTAAAAAATATCCATAGGCCTTTTTACGGATTTTTTTAAATTTTTCATTTGTTCAATCTTTTTTTCACTTTAATATATTTAGATACTTTCCAACATCTTTCTATTCACCTTCATATAAATCTCTTGAAAAGGATTCCAATGGTATATTCAAACATACACCTTCTTTCTTTGATAATGCATTAGTATAAAATTTTGTGCCTACATCATCTTCCAAATCAATCATATCTTCTTCATCATAATACCTTATCCTTGATAATATATTTGCAATTGAAATATCTTTTCTTGAAATGTGCTTAAACTCTGGATTCATAGATTTAATATATGCTATCCATCTTAAGATAGCAATATCATGAGTTGAACAATTTATAATCATATATCTGTGCAAAATGAAGCATCCATATATGATAGAAAATATATGCTCGCAAATCTTCTAGCTTAGATTTATTTTGCATTCTTTCATCTTTTTAGATATCAATCTTTTTTCAATATTTGACTACGTCATAAGATGATTTATATATTCTTTGTAACCAATCTCTTATTTATCTCAGCATAGATTTGGTATCAAATATGAGGACAAATATTACCTCTTAAAAAGCTAGCAATAAATCTTTTGTCGATAATATGATTTGTCAATAAATCTTTTATTCTTTCTTTTGATCCAATATTTCATCTTTTTTTTCTTCTATACATCTTTTAATTGGAATATCATCTAAGAATGGCATAGTCTTTTTTGGTATAAAATTCCTTAATATTTTGTTCATTGCATTTATCATATGAGCTACTGAATTAGTAGCCCCTTGAGGCAATATACACATCTTTAGTAAATCCAGTAGAGTCTTCATAGTAATTAAATCTTTATTTTGTAATGCCAATTAGAATTGATCATATCCTGAATAAAAATCATCCATTGAATAGATTATTCTTCTAGCAAATGCTTTTGCAAATTCATCCACAATTAGACTTGAATCCATATTTCTAATAATCACTTTATTCACAAATTGTATATCTTATATAAATCTCATTGTTCCATTTTTCTTTGGTACTAAAAACCATTGATTAGAATAAGGTGCAATAGATGGTTCTAAAATCTCTATTTTAATCTTTTTGTTGAATAAACTTACCAATTTGGATAAATGTGCTTTTGGCATTGAAATTGGCCACAAATTCTATAATTCATAAGGAATAGTAAAAATAACCATAGGTGCTACAATACTTGGATCAATACATCCAATTTCATATACTTCAAATGCAAAAGCCTTTCTATATTGTGAAAGCATTTTTCTAAAATATTCTTCTTAACATTTTGTCAAAAATCCTTCACATCCAACTTTTAATCTATCTAATATAGTATCTATAAATTCATGCCCTATCTTCCTAGGATCCCTTAAATTTGATTGTGTAGACGCTACCTTCACTTTTTCTTCACAATCCAATGGTAATGGCAAAGCCATTGATTTAACCTTTTTCTCCATGGATTTATACTTAGTCTTGACATGTACCTCTTGATGACTTAAGATTTTTATAAAATTTTAAATTTTATCATCAAATTTTTCTATTTGAGCTCCTATATATTATAGTTATTCCCTCTCTCTTTCATCTAATGGCCATGTCATTACACAACAATGTATTGGTCTCCAAATTAAATTATATTTTTCTTCTAAAATCTTAGTCAACTTCAAATTGACAAAATAAATTAGTAGCCACATATTGTTACAAAACAATACTTGTGTATGTTATCAAAGAATGGTCTTGGATATGAATTAATCTTTAATAAATTATAAATCATCTTTTAATCTTTTATTTTATAGACTAATTCTTGATTACAAGTCTTAAAAATATCATTATACTAGAATTATTCTAAAATTATAAGGTTATATAGCAAAAACCAAAAATATTAAAAAATCTACAAAATAATACAATAGATGTGTTGTAATTAATACTAAGTATTCAAAAGCAATGGGTATTTATTTGCTAGAGGAAGCAATATT
>JAWRVF010002040.1:0-25090 GCA_036785485.1 Physcomitrellopsis africana
CGCCGAATGGGCTGGGGTTGGAGTTCATTGTAAAAGTGCTCAGATATTCCAGAACCGACCGGCGCAGGATTGTGGTAAAAAGTCACGGTCACTTGAAGATTGAACTCAGCGATTAAACCACTGCAGACACTGAACTCGGCGATTTGTCCAGTGCAGCAATTGGGCCCAGCGGTGTGCAAGAATCGGGCAAGCTCCAGCTACTACCCATCGTCATAGTCGGGCTTTCGAATGCGATCGTTGCTCATTGGGTCGAAGCTAAAATGTAACCATAATCCAGAACAGCCATGTGAGAAAACCCAAGTGCTGGCCAAAGAGTGGTCTCACTCGAAACAAGACGACGCTGGAAGTGTTGCCGACCCTGCCACGGACAATTTGCAGTGCGGCTGTAATGAGCGCAGGGGAACCCCTGTGCATGTGAAAGAGGTTGGACCAACTCAAGCTCCACTTGAGAAAAACCCAGGCCTTCACACGAATTACCTTCGACGGTGGGAATAATCGTCGATAGCTGGTAGCATCGTAGCACATCGAGAAGGGGCAGCGATGGAACTCCAAAATTCCGCACAGCGGACTCATCATTCAGGCGCCGCCCGAGGGCTAATAATTTAGCTGGTGATCAGTTTTACGCGGCCCAGTTCTATCCGGCGTAAGGGGCGGTAACAGTTCACGAGCATAGTGTTTTCCTTTGTCTTCCTGATCTGTGCGACGGATTTTCCCCGATTGTGTCGAAAAACCTTCAAGAGGTTGGACCATCTGATAAGCCTCGTTGCTGCCCGTTGAGTAGGTTGTCCGTTCATCGAAGCCCTGAAGTGTGTTTGACGGAGCTGACTTCCGCCGTTCGATGCACGCCCCTGGAGTCAACTCCATCCAAGTGGACCGTCTGTCCGCCTGAACTACCTCGAAGCGCGCGACCTGTGGTTGTCGAAAACTTTTATTTCCAATCCACGGTTGGAACAGATTGACACTCCGATCCCCGTGCTTCAACCCGCGAATTCGCCAGTGGGCAGTACCCGCAAGTCAAACCCAGCTGATCCATTGCAGATCCTGACTTGAGTCTCCTCTTTGTCAACCCACAAGCCGGATCGGGTGGAACATGTCTCCGTAGCGTTTCGCAGCGTGAGTCCCGGCAATGATCATCGCATATCCTTCTCAGTAACCCCGATAGTCGTTCAATGATCTCGGGTGCCCGATGCATGAACGTCGGACACCCATACCCGGTTGGATCTCTCTCGGGTGCATATTGACGGCGGGTGAATTACTGCGGGGTAAACGGATTCCCCCCGGGTGAGGGTCAACGCCGAGCTGCGAGGTGGACACATCTGCATGTTGCAGCGCGCCTGACCTTTCCCAATTCTGCCTCCAAGTTCAGATTATCACATGGGAGTTGAAATGGTCGTCGCTGAAGTCCAGCCTCAGATACGTTGTAGCATTTCATCCCTCAGGGTGTGCCAATCGGACGCTTCGGTGTCATCTGTAATGGTCGATGAACTTGGGGAAAGAGTTTCTCCAGCAATGCACATGCAACGGATTCCCTCGCTCCGAATTGACACCTTGACAGTAAGTATCACCGTCCCCTGTCCGACAATCGTTTGGATCCGCATACCGATCCTCACCCACAATCCTCACCCATGGTTGCTCGGTCAACGTCGATTCTGCGCGAAGTCTGCGGATAATACAAAACTAGGAGTCTCCGGGCTGGGGGCTGTAGCTGTGGAAGTCCAGTGGAGCATGCAGATCATGAGGTGATGCAGAGCTAACGCTTGCCAACTAGACAAGCAGCTTATTCTCTGGCACCTCATCCATTGCTATCTCGACACACCCAAAAGTAGGATTGCGGATTGTCTGACACCTCGTCCACCACAAAGTCTTGTCCCGAGCCACGCCTGAGTCCAGATAACGGAAATCAAGTCGATCCACGCGATTATTGGCTCGTCACTGTTATACTATTATTGTTTTTGTTGTTCTCAGAAGGCGGAAAATAATGATTCTATTTGCACCATGCGCCTGAACCATCCGGTTGTCAGAACTGTAGCTAGCACTGTTCGACCTCAGCGCAGGGATGAAACTGCAATCGGCTTCACCAGTTTCATCACTCTCTCTCTCTCTCTCTTTTGCTTTTCAATTTTTTGAAACACAAGATGGAAGACCTCTTTGCCGTCAATTGTAGAATATGCTATTACATATTCCAGAGCATTCATCAAGTCTCTACGAGGGGATAGGTAAGACGAACCTTTGTGTGTGGGATGATATTCCACATAACAACACTATTTCTAGTTTATTATTCTTAGATAGTTCCCACTAACCCAGGATTTCGAAAACTCCCCAAAATAATGCTGGGCATTCAAGGGTTGTTGGTAAAAGCTTTTCATTTGTGTTATACCGACTAGCTGATTACAAGTTCTATGACACAATGCAATATCAGTAGTTTCGTTTCAACCTCGGACCAATTTTCATCCTACAAATCATGCCGCTCCATTGCTCAATGATCGTCTGAAAGCACGCCCCAAAAGGCAAGGGACAGAATAATATCATATCTTGCTACCTGAACCAAATATCACTTCTAGAAAGGGTAGGCGAAGGGCCAGTAAAAGCGTAAACGGTTTACAACTCTAGAATCGCCCTCATCGATTAAATCCCAAATCCAGACAACTCGGCCTCCTCTGTGTGTTGCATCAAAAGAAAAAGATCACCTTTGACCACGAACGTCCAGGATTCCTGCGGATTGGTCACCTATGCACCATCCCAAAACTCACCAAGTTTCGCTCTCCGAGAAGCACGCTTCGTTGAACATTACGACGTTTCCGGGGACTGGAACGTTCCCTCGCAAAAGTCAAAGCGTGCCCATGCCAAGTTTCTGAAGAGTGCTTGGACACACTAGCATTCACAGCAGCCCGGTTCATCCTGTCTTCTCTGTCGTCCGGGCACATATTCTGCCCGAGGGCACTGTTTCGTTCCTACCAAACCCACCCCTCGAGCTGCATCCTCCAGTTCACCGGTGAAAGTCAAAATGATGCTATCCGCGAGCCAAATCTTCCAGTTCAGGAACTTTACTGTCAACGCCAGAATTACCAACGATGCGCAGATGCCCCAAGCCCGGTTCACTACATAAGCAGCGGCAGCGGGCATCACAGTCATCGAAACGTGCTCCTCCTCCTCCCGTACGATCCTGCCACCATTGCGTTCTGAGCTACTAAGTCGAAGCAACCTTCGGTGCGGACCTGCAGACGATCCAGCTTGTCACGAAGATGGCGATCTCCCGGCAATCGAGACATGCCGGCCTCTTGGTGGCCGCCACTCTGGCAATGCTCTTCATAGGTGACGCACCCACCCCTCTAGCCCAGCACTGACCCGCGTTGCAGGAGCTCGCTGCATGATTCTTGTGTGTTGGCACGAGGTCGGACCCAGCGATCTCAGGGTGCATCCCAGTGGATGTGGCAATTCAAGTGCTGTACTGATCCGATCCAAAAGCCATTCCACATGCTTGCGTCGTTTCGACTCGTTCATTGCACGCTGAAGCGATAATGTGTTTTCCCCCATGTCCATGCAGGCTCCGCCGACGCGTGGTGCAGAGAAGGCACCAAGGACTGCGACTACAACCACAAGAACGGGTGCGAGACCAACGTCCTGGACGATGTGAAGAACTGCGGCGACTGCGGCAGGAAGTGTGAGTGCGGCCCGTACGCCGTCCCCAAGTGCAAGAAAGGCAAGTGTGAGTTCTCCTGCAAGGCCGGCTGGGCTAACTGCAACAACGACTGGAAGGATGGGTGTGAGAAGGACGTCGGCAAGGACGTGTTCAACTGCGGCGGCTGCGGCAAGAAGTGCGAGTGCGGCCCCAATGCCATCGCCAAGTGCAACGGCGGCAGCTGCCAATACAGCTGCAAGGCGGGATGGGCCAACTGCAACGGCGACTGGAAGGACGGGTGCGAGAAGGACGTGAGCAAGGACCTGTACAACTGCGGCGCGTGCGGCAAGAAGTGCGAGTGCGGCCCGTACGCCAGCGTCAAGTGCAGCGGCGGCAAGTGCCAGTACACGTGCAAGTCGGGCTGGGCCAACTGCAACGGCGACTGGAAGGACGGGTGCGAGAAGGACGTGAGCAAGGACGTGAACAACTGCGGCGGGTGCGGCACCAAGTGCCCCCAGCCCAAGTACTTCGGCGGGGAGGCCACCTGCAAAAACGGCAAGTGTGGCGACCAGTGCAAGAAGGGGATGAAGTTCGACGCCCACAAGAAGTGCTGCGTCCGCAGCTACTGATGACGGACGGAGGTCGGGAGCGGTGGATCCCGCTTCGTTCCACTTGTGCGCCGATGCGGTGTGCTGAATAACGCTGCTTTCTCCCTGCCGTGGCCGGACCGACGACGGCGCGGGCAACGTGTGCCAGAGGTCACAGTGTTGGTAGTCGGTAGTCGAGTTGGAAGAATAAGAGGCTGCAGTGCATCATCTCGATGCACAGACCCAGCCGCTGATGACGAGCGTAGAGTGTGGCTGCTGGAGCGCCCCGGTCCGGGCTCTCTACCATTGGGCTGACCGATGTAGATGTGTAAATTGAACTCAGGAGCTTGTGGCAACTGGGGTTCCCTACAATAATATGAAGAGGAACTGAATGACTCACAACACGAGTGGGCTCGTTGTGGCCAAGCTTTGTGCATCGCGTGCTCTGTTGCGTTTCTGGAGAACGTCACACATGTCAATGTTGGGCGTGTTTTAGCGGTCGGGGGCGCAGCGTCGAACACATGTGCGTGGGATGTGTGCAGCTGCAGTGGGTGCCGTTTTGTGGCACTTGTCGAGTCGGTGAAGCTGTGGTGTTCCATGCCATCCGCGCTGTGGGGCGTGAGAACGCAGTGGCCATGTTTCAGGTAGAGTGTGCACCGAGAGGCTTGGGGAGGCGTGCTGAGCAGCCTGGGGCGGAGCGATCAATCGGGCGCGGCATCTTGAATTGCGCATGTGCTCGAGTGTTCATGTCACAAAGGCCAGGTTCGGATGGTGCGTGTGGAGATCCGTGACCAGCGCGGATGACTGCCGGGGAGGTGTGTCACCAGCGCTTCTGTTTGTTGTGTGCATGAGCAGTTCCATTCTCCGGTAGACAGTCTCGGACGAAGGCCACGCGGAAATCTAAAGCACAAGTGTGTGGTCGGAGCTAGGGTTTTGGAGGTTCTTTATTATGCCCGAGGTGAAATGTGTTTCTGAGGCATTTTTTGGTTGAAAGCATGGCCAACGTGGCACTGTATCAATTTGTAATGAAAGAGAAGCTTGGTTTGGTGTGCAAGGAGTAGTTGAATCAGCACGAATCAGGGACCTTCGGAATGAGGACGATTTTTGAAGAGTAACGACAGAGAAGGAACACAGCAGTGAATTTGAAGACAATTTCCGTGGTGTTGGTGTTTACCTTGCTGGGAGTAATAAATTTTCACCTAAATCATAGTAATATTGGTCAACCATGGTTTGTAATTTTACTAACTCTGCTATAGGAGTGTTATGTAAGAACCTTGTGCAAGTTGCACTGTGTAAACCTCGCAATATGGACTATCAAGTGTTCTTTTGCAGTCCAAGTTTTCATATAGACCTGTATAAAAATGTCACATTATTTTATGTTAGGTTCTGCTGTAAGCAAGTTCTTGATGGTTTCCAAGCCGCCATCTTACTGCAACATTCTTCAAAATTCATTCATAATATGAAACTTCTTGTAAAAAACATGATTGTGTTGCTTGGAGCTCTATCATGGCTAAAGGAGGTAAATTTAAGGAAGTCTTAATCTTAAAACATAAACAATACTTCAACATTTTGCATATCAATATTACTAATCTTGGTTTTCAATAGTATTAAAAGAGCTTTGTCATTTTCACCACATGTCTATTTGGAACTGATGGCCAAGTGCCTCACAATATTTCCAACTTTAAAGAAAGATGAAATGGAACTGCTCAAGTTAAAATCTCTTGCAAGGCTACCTAGCATCAATTAAATCTTTATTTATTGGTTTTGTACAACAATTTGTTCAATTAAATTAGTCAAATGATTAAGTAATAGATTTTGCATAATGCTTTTAAATTATTTTAATTGTTTTTAGAAGGCGTTATAAAATCAAATCACAATTATCTACATATTTAAAGTTTAACAATTTCATATCATATAAGACAACCATGTACAACTGTATAGTTGTTTTTTAAGTGAGATATGTTTTTTACAATTTATTTGGTAATTAGAAATTATATGTTAGAAACTAATTTAATATTCACTTAACTTATTGATAATATGATATGTTGTAAAAGAATTTTGTTAGGCTTCTAGTCTATTAATAATTTCAAATCCAATCATAAATAATAATAAATAAAAAATAAATTGGATTATATAAAAAAAATTCTATCTTTAATTTTTTTCTATTTTCAATAGATTCTTATTAATCTTCAATTAAGCTTTACGCCAAGATTCTACAATTCATACTTGTATAAAATATGGTACAAAAATAAACACATCTATCATTTCAAAGAAAAATAAGTACTTCTAATTATTTAAAAAGATGTACAAAACTTATTCTTTCTTAAACAATAGACAAATTCAACATCTTTGAAGAATGATAATCAATAGTAATAGAAGACATGCTATGTACTAATGTTCATGATATAAATTATATGTTTATTGCTATTGTTGTTGCATTCTTGTCTATTCTTGATTTTTATCTAATTATATTTTATTACCAACTTTGAATGAAAGTTTTTTTTTTTTTTGAAAATATTTTTATTGATTTTTTTGGCTTATTTTAATTTTTAGTAGATGTATCTTTATTGTTATATGAGGCTTTCTTTTTCTATTTGCCAAAGACAAGGGTGACTGTTCAAATCAATGAGGTAATGTCAAAACTTGCTTTATTTTTGGCAAAATAAGACATTTTGTTTGAAATTGTTATAAAGATAAAAAGATGGAGAGGAAGAATACAAATAGTGTACAACATGAATTAAGAAGATAAGATTATCCATTTATGGCAACAAATGGAACCCCTATGGTTGCCATGGTATAGGAATAGGTGTTCAACAAGTTTTCTTGCATCAATGACTCAACAAGAAGCTTGGAATGGGAGACAACCTTGTACTTCACATATGAAGACCTTTGAATGCATTGCATGTGCAAAGACACTAGATTGTATGAGGTCCAAACTTGATGCAAAAGATACAAAGTGTATATTTTTGGAATATTATGAAAGTATCAAGACATATATGTTAATATATTTAGATACCAAAAAGATCAACAAAAGTCATAATGTTTAATTTTTGGAACATAAGAATGCGTGTGAGGACTTGGAGATGTGTCTAAGTGGGAGTAATAGTGTATTTGTGGATACATTTTTAAATTCAAGAAAGAAAAAAGAAGATGAAGATAATGAAGATGGTGGAGGTATGAAACAAGGAGAAGATGCATAAGAAGATGGATAAAATGAAGGCTTCTACAATTCTTAAAACCAACAATGAAGGAAATGAAGATATTGAAGATTATGATGATGATGATGATGATGATGAAGACTACAAATCTTTAAATGAGAAAAGACAAGTTTTAAGGGAGAAGAAGGTTGGAAGAGAGTACGAAGTATAATGAGATGAATCTTCTTCTTCAAATGAAAAGAGATACCCTTTGAGAGAAAGAAGACTATTTGGTGAATGGTTGAAGAATCACATCTTTTTTCAAATAAGTGAAGAACATGCTAATGTTGCATTTCTTGCTGATCTATTAATATTATGTGATGCATTGAAGTCTATGGATGCTATGAAGTAGGAGAAGGCCATGGAAGAAGAGTACAAATCTCTCATGGATAATGGAACATGGAAATTGACTCAACTTCTATCAAATTGAGCTTCAATTAGTTGTAAGTGGATATTTAGAAACAAGAGAGATACAATGGATAATATTGTAAGATATAAAGCAAGATTAGCTACAAAGATAATGCATGTTGTCGGGTTTTGGATTTAATGAGAGACGGCTTTCCTGTGCCCGGTCTTCCAATTTCATTAGAACTCATAACAGTTATTGGGGCAGTAGTAGACTTGAAAATACATCAAATAGATGTGAAGAGGACTTTCTTGAATGGAAAGTTGGAAGATGACATTTATATAAATCAACCTCAAAGATTTGTTGAAGAAGACAAGCAATATTTTGTATGAATTCAAGCAATCACCTAAGACATGGTATCAAAGAATTGACACATTCTCTGTAAATGAAGGATTTGTAAAGAGTGAGGCTAATCTTTTTATGTATGTGATATAATCAAAAGAATTTTTGATGATTGTTATCCTTTTTATAGATGATTTAATCATCTTAAGCAATATTTTGAAGATGATGGATTGATTGAAGGCAAAGTTAAAAAAAGAATATGAGGTGAGTGATATGGAAGAGCTTCATTATTATTTAGGAGTGGAATTTGTAAGAAATCATGCTAAAAAAACTATCACAATAAATCAAAGAAAATATACTAAAGGAATGTTGAAATGATTCAACTTGGAGGATTACAAGCCTATTGGAATATCTTTGGAAGTAAATTTGAAGTTGATGAAATTTAAGAATGAGGAGTTTACTAAAGTTAAAGATGAAATATAAGGAGTTCTATACAAGGTAGTAGTAGGTTCACTCATGTATACAATGATTGGCACAAAGATGGATTTTGAATATGCGGTAAGTGTTGTAAATCAACACATATCAAAAGTTGGACCAATCCATTGGACAACCATCAAGAGGATCATGAGGTACTTAAAAGGCACATTGGACTTCAAATTATACCTTGGAGGTGGTAATATTGCTTTGCATAATTATTGTGATGCGGATTGGATAGGAGATACAAATGATAGAAGGTCAACAACAAGATACGTATTCTTTGTTGGAGTTGGAGTAATTTCATGGAATTTCAAGAGACAACCCACAATTATAAGATCTACAATAGAGGCAAAGTATATGGCAATAAGGCATGGAACAATGAGGAAATTTGATTAAAACAAATTTTGAAAGATATTAGACTTGTGCAATTATAAATAGCTCCAATGAAATGTGACAATAAAAAATGCCTTGCTTTTGTAAAGAACCTAAAGCATAATTGAAGAACCAAGTACATTGACATTCAACATCACTTTATAAGAGAGAAGATTGAAATAGGAGTGATTTATATGAAGTATTGTGCTACAAAAGAAATGCTTGCTGATTTATTAACAAAGATATAAGTGAAGGATAAGCATCACATGTTGACAAAGACATTAGATTTAAAAGCCTTTGATTAATAGCAAAGCGAAAGTATTGATATAAATAAATAATAATAAAAATAAAATAAGTTATCAAATAAAAGATATTATCCTAGGTAGATTGCTAATAGTCAAAAGTGTTAAGATCTATTAAGGTAAATAGATAATAATAAAATACGTTAACAAGTAATGGATATTACCTTAGATTGATTGCTAATGGTCAAAGAGTTGGCTCTTAGTTAATGGAAAGGCCATCCTAAGAACATAAGACAAAGCCTAGGGCCATGAGATAAGATCAAAGGATTAAAAGATATCCTAGGAAATATCTAGAGACTAAGTAAGGGTATAAAGTAGATGTCTTAAAATATACTTGAGGTAGGTGAGATGCCAAAGGATCCTAAGAGTATATTGGATATATTAAAGATATATCCACATAGAAGGTAAGATGCTAAAGAATATACTTAGTATATCCTTTGATGAATGTAAAAGTGAGAGGATGGATGTTGTCGTTAAGGACAGCAACCACCACCTATAAATAATGGGTGTTGGAAGTGAGAGATATCTTACTCTACACTTTTCTTTGTATATAACCTTGCTGATGTTAAGAGTTGTGACTTCAAGCTTTGCTTTCTTCAATAGGTTATGAGCCCACTCACCTTCATTTGTGAGTTTTGAATTGCTTTGAAGTCTTTGTTGATGTGTAGAGTTGATCATATTATTGTTGCTGATGTTGAGATTTAGAAACTCTCAACTTGGAGATTCAGATCCAGATCTAGATCTTATTTTGCTCTTACTTGTTGTTAAGTGCATTTTGGATTTGGAGTTTCATTTACATCTTAAAGTGATGTTATGGAACACTAGTATTGTGTTTGTTGCTGAAGTTATGTCTTTGCTGGACAAACTTTGTAATTTCTTTTATTAAAGAAGCTTAAGGTGCTTAAAAGACCTCTTATGGTGCTTAGAGGTGATTTGTGAGCATAAAAGTGATATGAGAGTGGAACATCAGATTTGAGATGTTAATATGCTTTAAAGGACTTGTGAAAAGTCTTAGAAGCAAAGTTGAGAGTGTTTTGAGAGTGAAAACACTAGTTTATTCACAAAGAGAGCATTTTGGGTTTGTAAGGCAGCAACACCTTCTTGCTGATTTTGAGAGCTTTAGGACTACTTCTCTTGATCTTCTTTGATACATCTCTTCCTTAGATATGGTTTTAAGTGAGGACGAAGGCTTGAGAGCAATTGAGAAGTTTAAAGGTGAGAATTTCTACCATTAGAAGGTGAAAATGGAACTTTTGTTGGCCTCTTTAGATCTTTGGGATATTGTAGATGAAAGTGAAGAGCCTCCAAGGATGGATGCTGATATGAAGGAGAAGAAGGAATATAAACGTTGTGAAAAGAAGGCTTTTGGATTGATTGCAACCAATGTTGATGAAGCCAACTTCTCCCACATTATTTCTTGTAAAGGACTAGCGGAAGCATGGAAGACTCTTTGCAACATTTATAAGAGCAAAAACTTATCCAACATCATCTATAAAAAGAAGAAGTTCTTTACTTGCAAGATGGAAGAAGGTGAAGACCTTATGGCACACATCAACAAGGTGAAGACACTTGCAAATCAACTTGCAATTGTAGACAAGCCCTTAGAAGAATAAGATGTTATTATGGCTTTACTTATGAGCTTGCCAGAGTCCTACAACTATCTTATTATGGCTTTGGAATCCATTCACTTAAAACAACTTATTATGGACTATATCACGACAAGACTTACCCATGAAGTGACCAAGAAGAAAGAAAAGGAGCCTCAAGGTGAAGATTCAGCACTTTACTCAAATCAAGGCAAAGACAACTACTCAAAGCAACGAGGTAATGTCAAAACTTGCTTCATTTGTGGCAAAGTGGGACATTTTGCATGAAATTATTATACAGGCAAAAAGATGGAGAAGGAGAATGCAAATAGCATGCAATATGAGTTTAGAGGACAAGATTATGCATTCATGGCAACAAATAGAACCTCTATGACTGCCACGGCAAGATGGATTGTGGATTTAGCTTGTTGTCAAGGACATACTTGTCAGAACCTTCTAGAATATTTTAGAAGGTTCTTAGAACTCTCTAAAATCTTCTAGAGCCTTCTAACATTTCTCTAGCTCGTAGAAGTTACTTGAGAAGCTTCTTAGTTAGTAGAAGTTGCTTGAAAAGCTCCGTAGTTACTGGAAGCTACTTGAGAAGCTTACTAGTTGGTGGAAGTTGCTTGAGAAGCTCCCTAGTTGGTAGAAGCTGCTTGAGAAGCTTCTTAGGTAGGAGTATATATTGGAGTTGAGGTTGAAGAGTTCTTTAGTCTCAACAAGACATCTCTTCGAGCTCTAGTTCACCTCTCTGGTGTTGTTTCTGTACTCATTTGATTAATCCAATTCCTGCCAGTTCTTCTTGAACTTTTTGTTTAGACTTCAAGTCTATATTTTGTATCCGTGACAATTTGTGGAGACTACTCTCATCTTAGATATCAAAGCTAGTTCCTTCTTGCTAGAATGTAGATTACCCCTCTTCTCGAAGGTACACTAGTGTTTTAGAGGTTGCGGATTATCCTCTTCTAAACTGATATCTTTTTCGTCATAATATTAGAGTCTTATTCTTCTTGGAGAGAGTGAATTATCCCTCTTCTTGAAGGTCTTAAGGCATTTTAGAGGTTGCGGAGTACCCTCTTCTAAACCAATATTTCCTCCTTGTAGAAATAATTACTTCCTTTCTCTTAGAATGGTTGGAGGTCAAGACATTAATATGAGTGAAAGTTTGGAGTCCAAGATGGACGCCATTATAAATGTTCTTGCTATGTTATCACAGAGAACTACGGTGATGGAAGGAGTCTTTGCAAGACTTCATAATGATAGAGCATCCGGAATAGCACAATCTGGGCTTCATCAGCCTCGAGCTTCTGCACCAGAAGAAGCAGCTTTACATGTGGTTCAACAAAAATCATTACTTCTACAACAAAAAGAACCTCGAATTAGCCTTCCAGACAAGTTTGATGGCACACGCTCCAAGTTTCGAGGTTTCATCAATCAAATCAAGTTAATTACGGCTCTACAACCCAAACGTTATCCGACGGAGGAATCACGCGTTGGATTGGTTGGAACTTTGCTTACGGGACAAGCTCTATCGTGGTTTGCTCCTCTATTTGAAAAAGGATCATCAATTTTGAACAACTTTGAGACTTTTTTGGAGGCATTTGCAGAAGCATTTGGTGCGTTACGACAATACCGATGTACTTGCTAAATAAAAAATTCATTTGCTACGCATAAAGCGACTCATTCCACAAATGCTCAATAAAGCCATTAGCTTAGGTCATGAAGTGCTTATAATCGCCTATTTTAATGTCACATGACTAATGCTCCAAAACAATATACAAGTCAAGTACAATTATATCGGCAAGTAGCAGCCTTAAATTCACAATCGGGAGAAGGTAACATACGATTGATATGATAATGTGTCAAATCCCTTATCGTAAGAAAAGAAGACTGTAATATTCTGAAGGTTTTTCCAGTTTTTATTACGTAGAGAAGGCTATAGAGTCAAAAACACATAAGAAGCAAAATGGATGCAGCATCAAGAATAGAGGTGCATTCATTCAAAAAAGCGAGGATGCCTAGCTACAATAGGAATGATGCGGTTGGACAAATCAAAACCAGGTTCCTCTCTTTCTACTCAACTTGCCGTTGTTTTACAATTCCTATGTCTTTTGGTCCTCAAAAATTAAAAACCTTAGCCTTATTAGATTCAAGAGGATTTGCTTGTATCTTAGACCAAGAATTTGCTAAGCATCACAAAATTCCCCTAGTATATAAATTTAAACCTGTTCATGTAGAAGTAATAGATGGATGACCTTTATTATCTGGTAGCATCACCCATGAATCAAAACCTATAGAAGTGATGTTTAAAGACCATAGTAGTTATATTATTTTCAACATTATTAGCACCCCCTCAAATCCTATTATTCTTAGTCTTTCTTGGTTGAAAAAATATAATCCATTCATAGATTGAAGGTTGCGGAAGATAACATTTCCTATAGAACAAGTTGAGGATAAGCTTGGAAGAAGACACCAAACCAAAAAATCCTTGTTCATTGGAGTAAGAGCATTTGTAAGATCATGCAAGGAAGGTACACCATTGATCATTTATGCGACTCCAATTAATAGAGAGCAGATTTCAATAGCAGGTATACCGGAACAATACAAGGATTTTCAAGACATGTTCCAAAAGAAGAATGCTGACAAACTACTAGAACATCGACCATATGATTGTGCCATAGAATTATAAGAAGGAGCACAACCGCCTTTTGGCCCAATCTACAATCTACTGCAGACAGAGTTGGCTGAGTTGCAAAAATACATTGACAAGAATCTAGCCAAGAACTTCATTTGTCATTCAAAGTTGCTAGCTGGGGCACCAATCTTATTTGTGAAGAAGAAGGATGGCTCACTACGGATGTGCATGGACTATCGAGGTCTCAATAAGGTGACAAAGAAGAATCGCTATCCATTATCTTTGATCTCTAGTCTTCTGGAATAACTTGGACGTGCAAAGATCTTTACAAAGATTGATCTAAGGAGAACTTACAATCTTGTACGAATCAAAGAAGGAGACAAATGGAAGACAGCTTTTTGTACAAGGTATGGTCATTTTGAGTATAATGTCATACTATTTGGTCTTACCAATGCTCCGATGGTCTTTCAATACATGATGAACAATATTTTTCAAGAATATCTAGATGATTTTGTTGTCATCTATCTGGATGATATCTTGATATTTTCTGAGAATGAAGAAGAGTATAAGAAGCACGTTCATTTGGTACTCAAAAAACTACGCGAGCGAGGACTCTATGCCAAGTTGGAGAAGTACTTATTTCACCAAATTGAGATGGAGTTTTTAGGATTCGTTGCGACTACGAAAGGCTTGAAGATGGATCTCAAGAAGGTGGAAGCAATTGTGTCCTAGGAAGTTTCAAAGACGGTAAGAGACGTACAATGTTTTCTCGACTTTGCTAACTTCTATCGAATCTTCATGAAGAATTATTATCAAGTTGTTGCTCCACTCATTCGATTAATATGTAAGGATAAGCTTGAATGGGGACCTCTAGCAGAAAAAGCATTTCAAAATCTTAAAACGGCATTTATTACGGCTCCAATCTTGATACATCCAAACTTTGCAAAGGCTTTTTATTTAGAAATCGATGCTTCAGATTTTGCTTTAGGAGCCGTACTTTTGCAGATGAGTATCGATAATAAGTTTCATTTGGTTGTATTCTATTCACAAAAGTTTTCTGCGGCTGAGATCAACTACGAGATTCATGATAAGGAACTCCTTGCTATAGTGGATTCTTTCCAAGAGTGGCGTCACTTCCTCAGAGGAGTTGTGCATCCGGTGACCATATATACGGATCACAAGAATTTGGAGTACTTCATGTCGGCTCGGATTCTAAATCGTTGTCAAGCTCGATGGAATATGTCGCTATCTAGGTTTGAGTTTTTTATTACTTATTAGCCTGGAAAATAGCAAGGATTATCCGTTGCCTTATCAGGAAGATTATATCTTGCGCCAAAGGTTGGAGAAGCAGCGCTTGATCAACACTGTACGACATTGTTAAAGCCAAAGCAATTCAGGATTTATATTGCTGTTGTGCCAATTGATGCCGACTTCCTCAACCACGTACGTATTGTGACCATTGAAGATTTAATAGCCCTTGATATCAAGCAGCGTATTAATGTTGATAAGTTCAAGGTTGAAGGAGACCTCTTATACTTTGAGGAGCGGCTATATATCCCAAAAAGGCCAACACGACTTCAAGTTCTTTAATCTCGTCATGACTTTCCAGCTACGGGACATTTTGGATTCAACAAGACCTTGAAATTCATTTTGCGAGATTTTTGGTGGCTCCAAATGTGGAAGGATGTGAAAGATTTCATCTTCTCTTGTGACATTTGTTCAAGATCTAAGAACCCTCCGCATCGCCTCACGACTTTCGCCAACCATTGCTCATTCCGTCATCCATCGCCTTTAGTTTATTGACTATTACAACCGCCGCCATCGAATTCATTTGACAACATCTTTGTTGTGGTGGATCGGCTTACAAAGATAGCACATTTTATCCCTTGTAAGAAGACATTGTCAAGCAAAGATACAGCAAGGCTCTTCTTTGATAATGTGTATCGATATCATGGTCTATCAAATGATATCGTGTCGAATCGAGGAACTCCACCTAAAGTAAAAGACTGGATCTTAAGATATTACAGGAAATCAAGTTACATTCATCCTCAAACAGATGTACAATTGAAACGGGTGAATCGTTTTGGAAACAATATTTACAACTTAAATCAACTATCGCTAAGATGATTGACGTATATCTACCGCTAGCCAAGTTTGTATATAACAACACCCTTTATAATATCTAAAAACACCTTCACGTATTGTATTCAAAACACCTCATGGTCGATCTAAAAAACACCTTCGCGGTCGATCAAAAATACCCTTTATGGGTCAATTCAAAAAACACCCTTCATGGGTCGATTCAAAAAACACCATTCTTTTCCAACTATGGGTACCATCCGAAGCTTGATCTATTGAGTCCATCAGCAAATAACAACCCAACAGGTAAAGAATTGGTGTAGCAGCTATCGAAGCTTCAAACCACATTGAAGCTTCAATTGCAAATTGTCCAAGAGTCTTACAAAGCATCCACAGATAAATTTCGGAATCAGGCACCTAATTTCAAAATTGGAGATAAAATATGGCTGCTTCGACAAAATATCAAGACCAAGCGGCCATGTGATAAGTTGGACTATCGGAGATTGGGACCATTTGTTATCTTTAAGCAGATCAATCCTGTGGCGTACCACTTAGAATTACGAGCTGCTATGAAGGTACACCCTATCTTTCATGTTTCTCTGTTAGAGCCTTATCAGGAATTGTCTTTTCCTAGAAGAGTGCAATGTCCACCACCTAATATAGAAATTCAAAACAATGAAGAATATGAGATAGAAAGGATACTAGATTCACGGTGAAGATGGAATAAATTAGAATATTTTGTACATTGGAGCAGCTACGATATTAATGAACGAACATGCGAACCGACCGAAAATCTCGCCAATGCATCGCAAAAGGTACGAGAATTCTATCGACGATATTCTAATAAATCAAAAGCTGGCCATTAATGAAGTGTGAAGATGAAGTCTTCTTTGGAGAAATGAATAGAAAAGGGATCCAGGTCTTATCAAAATATAACTTATTGTATTTCGTAGTATCAAGATTTCTAATATCAAGGTATATTTAGATATGGCTAGTGAGAATATAGATACTATACTAGTAGTACCATCTCAATCGAGTAGTTCACGGCGTTGTCGGGTTGAGAGAATTCGCCTTGGGAAAACGCCGGGTTCCTAGCTGCTACTAGAACTAGCAGGGAACATGAGAGGAAGCCGTGCAAGTATCTTCTATACTTGCACAATATTTGTTCAAGCTTTCAAATTATACTTGTATTATACTTGTACAAGTCTTGTACAAATATAAAGTATAAATACTTGAATAATACTTGTATAATCCTTGATATAATACTTGTACAAATACTTGTACAAATATTATGTATAATACTTGTAGAATACTTATAGAATACTTGTATAAATACAAGTATATATACTTGTATAAAAGGTATAAGCAAAGTATGTATGTATTCAAGTATACCTCAAAATACAACCGCATATGAGGAATACAAGTTATACAACAAGCTGAAACTAAATAAATCACTAAAAATTCATCCAAAGGTCGAATCAAGCGTGCTTATAGCCTATGGAAAGCCAATAATCCATTGTAAAACATATCAAAATTTCACAAATAGATGACTTACCATTTAAAAGTTATGGCTAAAAGAAGTAGGCGCTAAAATTTCCAAGCAAATGCAAAGGCAGCAAAGCTCCTCTTCACTTCAGCCTTTGTTGTGATCACTTCCCTTCTCCAAATTGGACATGCAATAGCTTTTTAGAAAGCTCACTCCATCATCTAGCTTGCTCTAAAATTTCGCATGCATGCCTCTCAAACTCAAGATTTTGTAGCTAGTCGATTCTACTCTTCAAACCCTAGCAACAATTTTTCCTCTTTGACACTTCACGGCTCATAAAACTTTCATCAAAGCTCCAAATGTATTGATTTTTGTTTTTTTGGAAAGCTTACACAAGCTACTATAAGCATCTAAAATATCAAAAAGATTGAAGAGACTGTCCGACTTGGGTGGTTGAACAAAATCTCTGCCCCTCTTCATCGGGTGGCAGCAAATCCTTTCCCACTCTCAAGCTCACAACTTTTGCTCTCCAACTCCAAATGCTACAAGAGATGTCTTGATAGAAAGCTAGCACAATTTTCCACACTCTCTATAAATTTCACTAAGAAAGAGGTGAAATCAAACTTGCAGTGGCAGCTCGAAGTTTCTGCCCCTCTTCGTCGGGTGGCAGCAAACCTCACTCTACTAAAACAAGCATAATTTTTTGTTCACAACTCCAATACAAGAAAGTGAGTAGGTTCTAGAATCCTCACAACTCGAAGAACACACCCACCAATTTTCATTACAAACGCTTCTATCTCCTCGGAGCTATCTCTTTCCAAAGTTCACCATTCAAAACTACTCTTTCCTCTCGGTCCAGCAAGAGGAGTATATCTCCGTTTCTTTCCATATTAGACTATGAGACGCCCACATGGGCAGCCAAATCCTATTGGATGGGCCTTATTCACTCCATGCTCTTCTTTCTTACCCTTCATAAGGTCCATTCTACCTCAAAAGTCAACAAGAAAGATAAAACAAGCTTTACTTTTCTTCTAATTACAAAAGAATCTATTCTAGGATATAAATAAGGTAGGAACAAAACAAATAGCCATCTTAGTTCATGAACTAAGTGGCTATAATAAATCCTCTCCTTATAATATCTTCTAAAATAACCTCTAGCACTCACATATATATTAACAATAGATACAAGATATTTAATATTTTTATACACTGCACGTAAATGCAGTATGACATGCTCCCCCTCTAAACCTGCACATCCTCCGGTATGTGCCAAGTTTAATCCTCTTCATCCTCCATTTCAATCTCTTCATCACCTTCTGGTATTTCTTTGTTCTCTGATGGAGTTAAGAATTCTTCAAGATCATTGGTGTGAAACTTTCTATCCCTTCTTCTATATGTTATAATTCTTTTGCCAGCTATTGGGATCTTCAATAAAGTTCCATCCAACTCTCGCAGCGAATATGTGGCATTGGTGTGTACTTTAACCACCACATATGGTCTAAACCATCTTCATGCAAACTTCCTCATTGTGTTGTGCTGATGTTCTAATGAACTGTCAAACACCAACACCCAATCACCTTTTTCAATTTTCTTAGACCTCATTCTATGGATTTTGTCAAATCTCTCTTTATTGCTCAATCTAGCAGCCTTAAGCCTTTTTAATGCTATTTGCATATCTTCAAGCAATCTTCTAAGCTGCTGAATGCGAAGTTCTAATAGCCTTTCTCTTGTAATATCATCTTCCCAAGACAAAAATATCCAAGTTGGAACTGATTCTTCTCCAGGCATAATAGGCTTATGTCCATGCATAAGTTCTACTGGCATATATCCAGTGACAGTGCTATGGGTGGTTCTATCAGCCCACAATGCAAATGGCAATAGCCTAGGCCAAAGATTAGGCTTCTCTTTATAAGCCTTAACTAAGGCATGAATGATAGGAGGGTGCCCCCTCTCCATTTTGCCATTAGCTTCAGGATTGTAAGCAGTTGTTAACCTTAGCTGTACACCATATCTTTGGAAAAACGATCTTGCTTCAACTACATCTAATTCACCCCTATCAGCTCTCATTCTTCCAATACTTCCATATCTGCTAAAAATATCTTTAAGAATGAATCTGCAAATTCCTTCCGTAGTCTTAGTTCGAAGAGCTCTTCCTTCAACAAAGTTTGAGAGCTCTTCCCTTGCCAAAACAAGATACTTCATTCCCCAAATTCCAGGTGGCATTGCAACTAAGTCAATCATCCATTGGAAATGAATTGAAGGAGGATAAGTGGGATGTAGTTCATCCCTGTATCGGGCCTTAGATTGAAGTTGACATACAACACATGAAGCTACAAATTCTTCAACATCCTTATATAAACCCTTCCACCAATATCGTTCCTTAATCTTTGTATAAGTGGCCCAAACTCCTTTGTGACTAGCCCAAAGTGCATCATGAAATTCTTTAAACACGTGGATTTTGGTTTCAAGATCACCGACTACTCTCAAAGGTAATTCATCAGCTCTTTTTGCCCTCTTCCAAAGAAGTCCATCTCTCAACAGATATCCGTATGATTGATGTCTAATATCTTTAAAAGTCTTGTCCATCCACCCTTCTTGCTTCTTCAAAGTGCTCAAATAGAGTCCAATATCTTGTAGTCTCTCCCTATATAACTCTACTTTGAATGGCAAGATGTCATTGATTAAATTTTCTCTATCAACAGCCAATACATACCTTTCTTTTAAAAAGTCTTCACTGTCCTCATGAGCCATCATTTTCTTCTTCATGAAAATATTTGGCCCTTGATACTTACAATATCCGCCGCGCGATTCGTTATTATTAAGTAATGTCTTGGCGGCGGATTGATGATTTTATTGATATTATCTCCAGTATTAAGAAAGTGATATGCGGAAAGAACAATTAGCGATCATCTGCGAGAAAATTAAGCAATCGGTTCCTAACGCCCAACATTTGTTCCAATCGGTAATTTCTTTTTCAGTTGTTAGAAGCGATGCAAGTCGTCCCAAAACTCTCTTCGGCGAGGATATGCTCTCTGGCGTTCTGTAAGAATCCTTGCTCCAAAACGAATACCAAATCTATCTCCTTTTATATCATCCTGGCCAACAAGCCGCACTGCGTTTATTGAACACGTATTCTCTTATGTGATCTAGTCTTTTTTGTCTCATATTGACTTGTTTTAAAAGCTGGAGGTGACTTTAAATTGCTAGTCTTCCAGCCATGGAAATCTTAACTCTTCTTTCCGTGAAATTTAATTTAAGCCGTAATAATTTATAAAGAGGCTCACGATATGTGACGAAATGAAGGTATCGCGTATTTGATAGAAACGCATCTTCTAAAACATACCGCCGGTGATATTCACCTGGCAAATCATTTTTATGATAAATCCAAACTTTACCGAGGATTTAGGCACTTTCTTAATCTGAATTGTAAATCTTGTAATTGCTTACAGTATGTAAAATCCACTCAAAATGCTTAATATGTTTATAGATTTAGATATGTGTTAGAATGGTTAGTAAGTTAAATTAAAAATGGTTGATAGAAGAAACTTTATTTTATTTTATTTTACCTATTTAGTTATGGTATTTAAAAATTATAAGATCTAAATATTTAGTATGAAGCCTTGAGAGAAGGTGGGGACTTAAGGATGAAAATTTAAGCTAGTAAGAGGCTAATTGGGAGGGATGAAATCAATCCATGGTCGGATGAAGGCAAGGAATAAGGAACTTCATCCCTATTGGTCGAATACCATGCCCAATGGGCTTTGAGGAGGCTGCCCGCGACCTTAACAAGGGTTTCGGCGACTTCATAAGGAGGATTCGCAATTTCAGAGGTAGGGTTGTAAATTTTAGGATTTTGGGTATAGTTTGAGAGGAAATTTTAGGCGATTTGGAGTTAGGGTGAAGAAGTTATACTTGTTCAAAGTTAGAGAAAGGATTTCATACATACTGTCACTCTTTTGCAATTTTGCGGAGTTTTACGGAGGCTTTTGGAGATCGGACGGTGCGGTTGGAAAGGTGATTTCAAGATCTACGTCTATTATGGAGAGATTCTTAAGTTTTGAGTTTAGACGAAGGAGATATGAAGAGTTGAAGACAGCGCATCCAATTCCAAGGCAGTAAGTAGACCGTTTTGTTGATGGTGATGGGGTTTGCCATATCTTAAGTTTTTGGACGAATTTTTGTCTAAAGATTTCCAAAAAGGTGTATTATTGTGCTAAGAAGCTATACATCAAAGTTTCATAGCATTTGGACTTTTAGATTGTGAGATATGAAGAATTTAGTATACGGGTATTTGTAAACAAGGGTTTAAAGCTACTGCAAGGGTTTTGGCGATATCTAAAGATCGATAATGAATCGACGGTTGAAATTTGTGGTGGTAGTTGTGAAGAATATATCAGTACTTCATGTAGATTTGGAGTAGTTTTGGATGGTTGGATTAAAAGTTATGGGTTATTGAAGTTCGGGAAAAATTCCCTTCCTACGGGAGAATGAGGGTTTAGAGTATTTTGTTATGTTTTGAGTGGATTGAGGAAATTAGGCTTGTGTATTGGGTGTAATAGTCCTATGGAGATCTCTTTTATATAAAATTGGGGGTTTTTATTATACTTAAATCTTGCTTGAGTAATTAGTGGCAATGAGAAATACGGTAGCTTTTCTTTGAAGCGGTCTCTGCGACGGGTCATGAATGTCAGCTAAAATTTCTTCAAAACCAAATTTAGACTTCTCAATTGAAAGGATCAAATTTGCTTCTTCAATCTTGCATAAAATCTTATCAACATTTTTAATGTGCATTCTTACAAATACTTTGCAACCATCATCATCCAAAGTAGAATCTTTATATTCTTCTTTACATCCTTTAATAGGAATGTCATCCACAAAGGATATAGTCTTTTCTGGTACAAATTCTCTCAAGATCTGATTCATTGTATTTTGCATATGTGCCATTGAGTTTGTAGCACCTTGAGGCAATGTGCACATTCAAATCAATCCTAACGGAGTCTTCATGGTCGTCAAGTCTCTGCTTTCGATGGCCAATTGAAATTGATCATAACCAGAGTATAAATCTCCAATGGAATATATGGCATTAATAAAATTTATGCTTACTACTTCATCGCGGTGGTCGCGATCTTTTATTCTAATATAGTGTCACCTGCGGTTAGGTAGTTTAAATATCTTGGATGAATAAGTAATCTTTCGATTTCTTAGGAGCGATTGAATACTTGATTAGAATAATAGACCATTGAGAGAACAGTATTACATTATCACGTTTACTCCTTGATAAATCATTAATTTGGGAGTAATCTTTCGTGGAAGTTGTCTTGGTTTCAAAATCCGTGCTGGTTTTGCCCAGAGAAAAATAACGTGGTTAACTCTTTTAAAACTGATTCTTGGCGCATCCGTCTCATTTGGTGAAGAGGCAAAGGCCTTTCCATGTTTTGAGAGCATCTCTTGAAACATCTTCTCTTCTTAATCTAATAAGAATTCTCTCCCTTCAATCTTCAAGTTTGCTAATGTTTCTTTAGTAAACTTGTGCCCAATCTTCCTAGCTTCTCTTAAACTTGGCTCCTTCTCTGCTTGCTTGACATGCTCTTCAGTATCCAATGGAAGTTGAGTTGCTATAGGCTTTACCTTTTTGGCCACTGTTTTATATTTTGTATTTACCATGGCCTCAAGATCCAACTTATAACTTTGGCATAAATCCTTGCTATTCATTGCATCTATTATTTCTTGATACAATGCTCTCGAGTGAATTTCAATCATAATATCTGTACCATTATTTTTTTCTTCTTTAATCTGCAAGTTGCATAAAACTTGCAATATATCATCTCCAATGCCTTTTTCTTCATATATTCCAGAAATATACTCACCATTTAAAAGAGCCTTTGCATTTTTTAGATTTTTCTCCATCTTTTTAATGATCTTTTTATTTACAGGGTCCAGATCTTTTATATCCATAAAACTCACAAATCCACACTTAGTCATTCCAACAAATCTACTTTTAATGCCGTGTATATTGGAGAGCTCAAAAATATTTGGTCCTTCTGCACCCGTGGATCCCCATTCTCCACGAGTGCAATTCAAAAATCCGAAAAGTGTAAAGAATTAGGGAGAGGCCCATCCCTAAGACAAACTCGATGCCTCTCATGTTCAGACTTCACTGTCAAGAATTGTACAGATTTCTTGCCATCACAGCTTCGAATTCGTGCATAATGAGATCCATCATTCAATACCTTGGTTTCCATTCTTGATGCAGTGATGTAAGGTTGTCCTAATATCACGGGATAAGCACCATCATTTTGAACAAAAAAATTTTGTTCTACTTCTACATCTCCAATCTTTGTCGCAATTGCCGGACAAGCTCCAAATAATTGTGTTCGCCCACAATTTGCAGCCCTCATAACCCATCCGTGATTAGTATCAATTGGCCATTTATTTTTCTCATAAATATTTCGAGAAATAATGTTTATCTCTGAGCCATGGTCCACAAGAGCCAAAACTGATTCATCTAATCCTCCAAGTTTGACCCTTGTCTCTGTGGTAGCTCTAGCCCAAAATGGTTGAATATAATCCATTCCTTCCTTGTCTTCTCTATCAATCCCATGCACAATTGCACAATCAAAGGTCCTCACTTCTATCTCAATATTTCTTCCATGTGCTGCCACAGATATTAATCCATCTACTACTTCTTCTTTCTCTTCTTAAGTTTGCAAGGCCTGGATCTTTATGCCATAGCCTCTCACCCCCTCTTCGTTATTTTCCACCATCTTCTCGTATTCCACAAAACCTTTATCTTTGGATATATCACTCTTGTTGCTGACTGCACAGGTTTGTATAAATATTTGTAAGATCATATCTTCCTCCTCATTAGTCAAACAGTGATTTTGTTCTTTAACCATTTGACCAATACTAGCCTTCTCTTCCATAGTTATTGGATCACACATCAAAGCAAATACTTGTCCAATTTCAAAATTCCTCATCTTTAGTCATATGCGTGTCTAGAGCCTTCATCATGACTGTTTCAACTGTCATCTGTCTCTTCTTCTTAATGACATCAATGATCAATTCATGAAAATCTTTTTTAGCAATGCCAAGAGCCTCTCTCAATGTAAATTCAATCTTGGCATCCAAGATTCTTTCTTCCAACATCTCTTTCATATCAATGGAGGATTCAATGTCAGATTGAAGCTTATAGGCAGGTCCCTTATCTTTTCTTTTAGAATCAGCTTCCTTTTCTTTTTCTTTGGCATTGTTTGTCCTTTCCTCCCATTTTTCCTTTAGAAGTGGCTCTTCTCCTGGATGATCAAAGACAGAGGACTTCCCAGGTCTTTGTCATGTATGAGCAGCAGGACCTTCTACCTTTTCATCTTTTATGAGCTCCTGCATTTTTCTCTTAGATATTGGCTCCTCTGTATCATCATTCTCAGAGGTTCGCCCTCTCTTCTCTTCAACAAAGACATCATAGTCTTTGATTTTGTCTTGAACTTGACCTAAAAAAACTTTGATGCTAGCTGTTTCAACAGGGTCATCCCAACCAGTGACATTTCGAATGGCTTGAGCCCCTCTGCGCAAAATTTCAACAGATGGAGCTTCTAAAGTCTTAATTGTTTGTTGCTCCACTCCTATATGGAATGTCTCAGCACCTTGTCCATGTAAACAATTAGACCTTCTCATCTTTTCTTCCATAAGTTTTTTCATTCCTCCCTTGCCAAAGTTGGTACTCAAAGGCAAGTTAATAGATGCATCATGAATCTTACCATCTTTGAAGACAATAATGCCTGCTTTAATAGCTTCATCACATGATTTGCAACTTCAAAGATTGTGACTGTCTTTTCCATCACAATAAACGCATCTCCTCACAAATGATCTTGCACCTTTAGATGATTGAGGGTCTCGAGACTTTTTCAATTCACTCATTTCCACCTTCAAATCCCTAATACCCTTTTTAAGCTCATCTAAAGTTTTTTCTTCAACTGTCTTGACCATCTTAGGAGATGTTGTTGAAGAGGTTGAAGCAAATGATACCTTGGAAGCTTTTGTAGCAAGCTTTGGTACTACATCCATC
>JAWRVF010002041.1:0-25045 GCA_036785485.1 Physcomitrellopsis africana
TATACGGAGCACTTTTCAAAATCAAGCGTTTCTTAAGTTTCTCACTATATGTAGGTGGAAATGTCTGAAATGTCAGATACTAGATCAATTCACTATATTCTAGGGTGATCACGTCGACGGCAAATAATTCCGCATCAGGAAGTGTATCATTGATAGGTTCGTTACCGAATATATTGGACAATCGAGATAAATGATCTGCATTGGCATGTTTCTTTCCTGGTCAAATATTAATAATAAAATTAAATTCTTGAAGGAGTAACATCCACCGAGCGATGCATCCACTCAATTGAGGTTTATCAATCATATATTTAAGAGCATCATGATCGATATGAAATACAAATGGGTAACCAATTAAATAATGCCAAAATTTTTGGACAGAATAGATCATGCCCAAGGCTTCCCGTTCAGTTGTAGTATAATTTTGTTCCGCAGCTACAAATTATTGACTAGGATAATAGATGGAATGATCTAAACCCTTTTCATCTTTTTGGCTTAACACGGATCCAATAGTAACATTCGAGGCATCAACATAAACATGAAAGGGTTTTGTCCAACAAGGTGCAACAAGTACTGGTGCTGATACCAATTTTTGTTTTAACTCCATGGTGGCAAATCCTCGATCTAAATTGGATTTGAAATCCATGCAATTTGGCGATTTTTTAAATTCAATGGTTGATATATTTTACGTAAATAAATGAATGGTCGCCTATAATAGGTGACAGCCTATAAAACTATCAACACCGGACAACTTTTGGCTTTGGTAAAACCAATATACAACCTACAAACTCAACTTTATGGTGCTTGTATTCTCAAACACGAAAGCATTAATATAAAAAGCTTTAATAGTGCATGGGGAATTGAGGCTTTCGAAATTCAAAGATATCCCATATTTTTCACATTGGTCCAAATAGTTATCAAGACGTTCCAAATGATTCGCTGTTGTACTGAATGTGCAAAAATCATCTAAAAATATCTCCATCGATAATCGTAAATAATCCTGAAATGTTTACGTTATTACCCTTTGAAATGTAGTTGGGACATTACATAACCCAAATGGCATTACTTTATAAGCAAATGTGCCCCAATTTGTAGTAAAAGTAGTCTTCAACTAGTCCTCTTCTGCAATTTTTATTTGATTATAATCCGAGAATCCGTCCAAAAAAGAATAATATTCATGCCCAGCTATTGCGTCCAATATACTATCTGAAAAAGGTAAAGAAAAATAATCTTTCTTGGTAGCCGCATTTAATTTACGGAAGTCTTGACAGATATGGATTTTTCTATTTTTCTTCGGCACTATCACAATTGGTGAAATCCATTCACTAAACGGGACTGTTTATATGAAGCCCACGTCTAATAGTTTATCTACTTCCTCCTTGACCATGAGAGAATATTTCGGATTAAGATGGTATTGTCTTTGACGAACTGGTGTAACATCTTCCTCTAAGGTAATTTGATGCTCACAAACTTTGGCAGGAATACCTTTTAAATCCACATACAACTAAGCAAAAGCAGATTTATGATTTAGAAAGAATTATTTCTAATTTCTTAGCTCTATATCCGTAATACTAATGTATACTTTGATAATCTGGGATGTTTCATTGGAACCGAAGTTAATGGATTGGCACACAGGTTCCCCTAATTTGTGACTCCCCATGATATTGAACTGGGTACATCTATAAAATAATCTTATCATTACCCTCCCCAATAATTAACGTTCCACAACCCCAATCATTCCTAGCTTTGGCCTGATACAGCCACGGCCGACCCAATAATATTGGATATGATAAAGTAGAACTGTGTGATCGAAAAACAATATAATCAATTTCATACATAATTCCCACGATTACAGTGTTAATATTGCGTAAGATACCCATTGGTTTTATCCTACTATGATCTGCCATTCTTAATACCAATGTCGTGGGTACTAATTGTTTTAAATCCAACTCCTCTATTGTATTGACATTCATTAAGTTCACACTAGAGCCACCATCCACTTGAACTCCAGGAATGAGAACACCATCAATTGATACATCGATAGTTGGTGCTCCCGGATCGGGATTCAAACTAACCTCATGAATTTCTTTATTATGAACTCTACGTTGTATTAACGAGGAATTCAATGTAGAACGACATTCTGGTGCAACTGCTAACAATTGCTTCATGGTAATAGAAGGTTTAAATTCATCCAAATCTTTCATAATATCATATGGTTTCATATTGGCAATGATTCCCAGGGGCCTCTTCTTTTTCATGGATTTTAATTTAATCCCTTGAGATAATTTTCTTACGGAGTTCGGAACTAGAACTACTGCATGGACTTTGTCGTAATTCGTGTCCGTAAGAGGATCTTTTAAAAGATAAGATGGCTCCCAGATCTTCACAGATATTGGTAGTGGTTTCAGTTGAACCATTATCTCGGGGCTAAGATTATTCTTAAGTTGCTCAAACGAATTGGATTCCTGCATTGGTAATCCTTTGATACTGGTGTAAAATTTGAAGCATCATTCAATAATTGACATTGGTCTGCTGCAATTGGTACTTTCAATTTTTGAATCACCGATCCTTTCACGGGCCCCAGTAAAGCATCGCATTTAACGCATTCCAATCTTATTGAGAATCTCATGTACTGAATATCATTCCTCCATTTACTGCACTAATAATACGCTTGATCTCTGCTATTAATATTAAACAAGCGCATTGTACTTACCCAGAAGTACGGCCATTACACAATTTCTACATACCGAGCGTAATCATCACTAGTCGGTATTTCAAAATATCTTCTACTACGATAATGTCCTAGTTGCTCGCATCGAGCAAGATCAAAGCGCCTTCTTCCCTCCTCTATCTCGGGTATAGCGCCTGTTTATATACCTGGCCAGCTGTCGAGGCTTGATGATATAGGATCCCAAAGGCTTCAAGAGAGCAGAATTTGTCTTTAGAAACGCCGTTCCTACCGCTACTGTAACTACTATAACATGAGTAGAGTTTCACAGAAGTATCTTCTATACTTGCACAATATTGGTTCAAGCTTTCAAATTATATTTGTATTATACTTATACAAGACTTGTACAAATATAAAGTATAAACACTTGAATAATATTTGTATAAAATACTTATATAAATACTTATATAATGCTTAGTATAATACTTGTACAAATACTTATACAAATATTATGTATAATATTTGCAAAATACTTATATAAATACTTATATAAATACTTGATATAAATACAAGTATGTATATTTGTATAAAAGATATAAGCAAAGTGTGTATGTATTCAAGTATACCTCAAAATACAACCGCATATGAGGAATACAAGTTATACAACAAGTTGAAACTAAATAAATCACTAAAAATTCATCCAAAGGTTGAATCAAGCGTGCTTATAATCCATTGTAAAACATATCAAAATTTCACAAATAGATGACTTACCGGTTAAAAGTTATGGCTAAAAGAAATAGGCGCTAAAATTTCCAAGCAAATGCAAAGGCAGCAAAGCTCCTCTTCACTTCAGCCTTTGTTATGATCACTTCCCTTCTCCAAATTGGACATGCAATAGCTTTTTAGAAAGCTCACTCCATCATCTAACTTATTCTAAAATTTTGCATGCATGCCTCTCAAACTCCAGACTTTGTAGCTAGTTGATTCTACTCTTCAAACCCTAGCAATAATTTGCCCTCTTTGACACTTCACGGCTCATAAAACTTTTTTCAAAGCTCCAAATGTATTGATTTTTGTTTTTGTGGAAATTTTACACAAGCTACTATAAGCACCTAAAATATCAAAAATATTGAAGAGATTTTCCGACTTGGGTGGTTGAACAAAGTCTCTGCCCCTCTTCATCAGGTGGCAGCAAATCCTTTCCCACTCTCAAGCTCACAACTTTTGCTCTCCAACTCCAAATGCTACAAGAAATGTCTTGATAGAAAGCTAGCACAATTTTCCACACTCTTTATAAATTTCACTAAGAAAGAGTCTAAATCAAACTTGCAGTAGCAGCTCGAAGTTTCTGCCCCTCTTCGTCGGGTGGCAGCAAACTCTACTCTACTAAAACAAGCATAACTTTTTGTTCACAACTCCAATACAAGCAAGTGAGTAGGTTCTAGAATCCTCACAACTTGAAGAACACACCCACCAATTTTTACTACAAATACTTCTATCTCCTCGGAGCTATCTCTCTCCAAAGTTCACTACTCAAAAACTGCCTTTTCTCTCGGTCTAACAAGAGGAGTATATCTCCCTTTCTTTCTATATTAGACTATGAGACGCCCACATGGGCAGCCAAATCCTATTAGATGGGCCTTATTCACCCCATGCTCTTCTTTCTTACCCCTCACAAGGTCCATTCTACCTCAAAAGTCAACAAGAAAGATAAAACAACCCTTTACTTTCTTTTTCTATTATTTTGAAGAAATATTCTAGATATAAATTGCTGAGGAACAAAACAAATAGCCATCTTAATTCACTAACTACGTTATAAATCCTCTCCTTATAATATTCTTTAAAATAACCCCCAAAGACTAATAATATATATTAACAAATAGATGATTTTAATATTTTTATAATAATCGCACGTGAAATGCAAGATTTAATAATCTTATATCAAATATTTGACCGATTCTATTTATGTTTTTGATTTTAATAATATAAATAGAGCCTTATTTATTTTTTTTTCAAAATACGGATTCTATAAGTTTCGAGTTTTAGAAAACACTAAAACCTGATACACTTCATAAGACGAAACAAATAATATACCACTGGATTAATTTGCTTCTAGATGAAAAATGATTATAACCTCTCATAGTCTAATTTATTGCATGGCTACTTGGTCTTGATGTTTTGTCAAGGAAGCCATATTTTATCACCAATATAAAAAACAAGTAGTTGATTCCTAAATTTATCTATAAATATTTTATAAGCATCTTGAGTTGTTTGCAATTGAAGCTTTAAGGTTGTTTGATGTTGCAATAGATGCTTTGCAAACCCTTTAGTTGTTGAATCATTATTCTTTGATATATTCTATAGATCAAGCTTTGAATGGTATTCATAATTGGAATAAAATAATATTTGTTGAATTGAAGCATGAACAATATTATTATATACAAACTCTATTAATGGTAGATACAAGATCCAATTGTCTTTTTGATAATTAATGTTGCATTATAAATACTACTCTAAAATTTGATTAATTTATTTTATTTGGTTGTCATTTTGAGGATAAAAAATCAAAAGAAGTTTAATATCCATCTTCAATATTTCAAAAAAGCATCTCCAATACTTACATACAAACTAGGATCCTCAATCAAATACAATATTATCCAATAGGCCATAATATCGATATATATATATTGTCAAAAAAGAGCCTTGTTGTTTCTTCACTAGAAGCAATTTTCTTACAAAGAATGAAATAAGCTATCTTTGTGAATCAATCAACCACCACAAGGATGTTGTCCAATGAATTGAATGGAAGTAGATCCATGATGAAATCCATTGAGATAAAAGACCATAACTATCTTGGAACATGCAAGGATTGTAAGAATTCATAAAGATAATGTTAAAGATTCTTAGACCTTGAACAAATGTCACAAGAAAGTACAAAGTCTTTCATAGCCTTCTATATTTGAAGCCATCAAAAATCTTAGGAAATAAACTCCAAAGTCTTATTAAATCCAAAGTGATCCACAAATGAAAAGTCATGGTGAAATTGAAGAATGTGCAATCATGTTGGTTCTTTTGGGATATACAAACATTCTTCAAAGTATAGAACGTCTTCCTTAAGCTTGAACTTATCAACATTTTTATTGAAGCAATGCTTAATATCAAGGATCAAAGCATCATTAGTGGTTATAGCATGTTTTTCATCAAAAAAAGTAAAATCAATAGGTGCCGATGTAATAGTGGCACAAAGATAAAATTGCTTTGATTTTAATAAAATTATATATTGTTGATCAAACACTACCTTTTTTATCCTTGATATAAGATATGATTTCTTTAATAAAACATCAAACAATCATTGTTGCTTCCCAAGTTCATAAGTGATAACAAAATTAAATTAAGATAATGATATATTCCATTGAATTTAATGACAATTAAAAATCTGAGCTTACATAAAATATTCTAAATTCTTGTGATCTGTATATACAATCACAAGATGTATTGTTCTTTTGAAAAAATAATACCATTCTTAAAAAGAATCTACAATAGTAAAAAGCTCTTTATTGTGAATTTTATAATTAATTTTGGCAATAAAAAACTTTTAAAAGTAAAATACAATAGGATGGAATGTATCATCTATACCTATTTATGAAAGTACAACTGCTAATACAAAATCCAAAGCATCAGCCTCTATATAGAATACTTTTATAAAATTTAGATGCACCAAGATTGAAGCTATGGTGAACGTTATCTTGAGATCATAGAATACCTTCTCCACTTGAGACCTCCATTCCAACTTATCTTTGCATATCAATTGAGTAAGAGGAGTGGCAACTTAAGAATAATTTTTGATAAATATCTAATAAAAGTTGACAAATCCAAGAAAGCATTGCACATCTCTTATAGTTTTTAGAATGGTCCATTGCATAACTGCCTCCAACTTCTTGGGATCCATCATCAAATTCTCAATAGATACGATGCATCTCAAAAATTCCATCTTTGATTAATAAAATATATATTTTTTTAGCTTGGCATATAGACTTGTATCTCGTAGCTTTTATAATACCAACTTTACATGCTTCTCATATTCTTCCATATTTTTTGAGTAAATCAAGATATCATCAAGATAGATCACCATGAATTTGTCTAGATGCTCTCAAAAAATATCATTTATTAAATGCTAAACAATAGCAGATATATTTGTTAATCTAAAGAATATAATATTATATTCAAAATATCTGTATCTTGTCCAAAATGCAGTCTTCTACTAATCTCCTATGTTGATCTATACAAAATTATATGCTTCACAAAGATCTATTTTAGTATAGATCTTAGCTTGGCCAAATTATTCCAAAAGTCCTAAGATTAACAGTAGTGGATAATGATTCTTCACCGTTATCTTACTCAATTCTTGATAATCAATGCACATATGTGAGGAACCATCTTTTTTGTTCACAAAGAATATAGGTGCAGCTGTTGGAGACTTTGAATGTCTAATAAGTTTTTTACAAGGTTTTTTTAATATAATCTTTCAACACCAAAAGCTTGTTTTGAAAAAGATTATAAATTGGGCTAAAAAACAAAAATGCATTCCTTCCTGAAGATCTATGACACAATCATATGGTCGGTATTTTAATAATATATTAGCATTCTTCTTCTAAAAAACATCTTAAAATTTGCTATATTGCTTTGGAATAATTATCAATGAAATTATATCTTTTTTAATTGGAGTTATATAAATAATAAATGGTGTATTTTTTTTAGCCAATCTTATAAAGGTCTTTACTCTAACAAATAAAGGCTTACCAACTTGTGACTTTTTACAAAGTTTTATCATAGGGATTTCTATCAAAAATATCATTCTTTGTAAATTCTAATCTATAAATGGATTATACTTTTTCAACCAAGAAAGTCCAAGAATAATAGGATTTGTAGGAATTCTAATAATATTAAACATAATTTGGCTACTATGGTCTTCAAATGATACTTCTGTAGGCGTTGTTTTATAGGTAATACTATTAGAGGATAAAGATTGTCCATCTATTATTTCTACATGAATAGGTTTGGATTTTTGTACTAGAAGAATTTTATGAAGCTTAATAAATGCCTCATCTAAAAAACAAGCGGACGCCTTTGAATCCAATAGGACAATCGCTTAAAGCTTTTTAGGATAAAAACACAAAAGAATTATAAAACAATGAGCAGGCTGAGCAAAAAGAGAGGAACTTGAATAATTTTGCAATATTAAATTATCTAACTGCATGGTCCCTTTTATGGCTAAACATCTTCAATTTTTTAAACAATTATACTCTTGGTTTTGGTGATGCATTGATTTTGTTTCTTTGGACAATTGCTAGTCTTGTGGCCTTTTTCACCACAATATAAATATAAACCTTCTTCCATTTGATGCTTCTTTTTTGTGGACTAGAAAATTTAAAATATACCACATCAAATTGTATATCTTTTATTTGAGAATGTGAATTCAAGTTGCTTGTCGATGTAGCAAAAATATATTGGATTGTGTATTGTTTTGTTGAAGCCCATGAATATTAATCTTGATGATGTTGAAATAGTTGATTATTATATTTCGTAGCTTGGTTGATGGCTTTATCGAGTGATTATAGATTTGGAAGTTATAATAATAAATCTTTCACATCGTCTCTTAATTCTCAATAGAATTGATTCATCAAGGCTTCTTCATCTCAATTGATGTCGCATGCTAGTTGCCTAAAATTGGATACATAAATTGATACAAAGCATGCCCCTTGTTGCAATGCTTGAATCTTGGTTGTTATCTAATGAGTCTTATCATGTTTTTCAAATGCTTTTTCAAATGCTTTTACAATTGCTTCTATGAAAATCTCAAAGTTGTTTAAAATTGGTGATCTCTTCTCAAATAAAGAAGCAAACCATGATAATGCTTGTTCCACAAATAAAGTGCCAACCAATGCAACTTGTGATTCTTCTATTAGATAAGTATCAACTTATAAAACCATTATCATTTGAATTTGGTTGACAAGCCCTCGAAACTTCAAACATGTACCATCATATTTCTCTGGAAGATTAATTCAAAGCTCCTTATGTTGTTGAACAAGTGAATTTTCTTAGTGCAATATAGATAGTAGTACATCCTCAAGTATAGAAGTTGGAAGCAGGTATAATCTGGGTTGTGGTTCTTTAGATGTTGCATTGTTATAAAGATTTACAACAACTCCTTTAGTTTTTATAGTCCTAGTAGATAAAGTAATAAGAACGCTTATGATGGCATCTAACTTGGATTCAAAAGATTTGATCATATTAATGTCTTGACCTTCAGCCATTTTAAGAGAAAAAAAAATGAATCTACAAGAAAACAATATCTATTTAGAAGAAGATAATCCATAATCTCTAAAATGCATTAAGACCTTCAAAGAGAGGGATGATATACTCTTTTATAAGAGGGATAAAGCTCCAATATTGTGATGAAAGAAATATTAGTTTAAAGAAAGATAATCCGCAAATTTTAAAATACTAATATATCTTAAAGAAGAGAGATAATTCACTCTTTAACAAGAAGGATCCAACTTTGATATTTAAGATGAGATTAGTCTTGACAAACTATCAAGGATAAAAGAATACAAAACAAAAGACTTGAACTAGAAAGAGGTTTCAAAAAAAAATCAACAAAGACTTGAATTATCTAAATGAGTATACAAACAATACCAAAAAAGGTAAATTAGAATTCTAAGAGATGCATTGTTGGAACTGAAGAAATCTTCAGCCTTGACTCCAATATATATCCCTGTCTAGGAAGCTTTTTGAGTGGCCTCCATCAAATTCGGAAGCTTTTTGAGTAGCTTCTATCAACTTGGAAGCTGCTTGAGCTCCTCCTACTAACTTCATAACCTCTAGAATGCTCTAAAAAGTTTTGTGAACTTCCAAAGTGTATGTCTCTAACACTTTATTGCTTTCAAATCTTTCTTGCTTACAAAATCTTAGCATTCTTTGCATCATTGATAGACTCCACTAAATCATAATCTTACAAACCTTATACTTCTTAAATGCTTTTAAAACCAACTTTCTAATTTCATCCTTCAATCTCCAAAGAAATCCTTAATTTACTATAGATTTTAATTTTTGTGTCCTAAGTTTTGTTTTTGATCCTATTTCACAAATGCTTATTTCTCAAGTAACAATCTATCTATTTTTATTATAAATTTTATAGGGACCTATCTTTAATTTTTTCTTAGAGATAGTTGTATTGATTTTTTATTTATTTTATCTTATTTTAATCTATTTTTGGTCCTAATAAGATCATAAAAGCTATTTTAATATAAATTACTATAAAAAACTATATTATGTAGGTACGTTCAATCTATTATCTATAAAGGCCTAAAAAAATATCTTTTATCTTTATAAATAATTATTTTATATATATTTTAATCTTCACCAATCTTTTCATGTAGAAGGTATATCACAACACAACATTAATTTTCTATGGGTGTAAAACAAAACACTATTTTCTTATGAGGTAGTGTTTAGGATGAAGGTGCATGAATTTTCTTTTATTAAATAGCATAGGCATTATTGTTAAAAATTACAATGAGCAAACATAAGTAATATATATGTTTTGACAAATTTGATTGTTCTATCAACAAGATGATTAAATTCAAGAGAGATTTTATTCAAGGCACTGAAATTAGACAAGGCAATTAAATATCCTTTTCTTTAGTATTTTACTAGTTTATTTGTTGGTAGATTATTTTGACATACTTGATAAGTATTGTGTTGTATTCATATGTAAGCTATTGCAATAAGTGGTTGTTTTGAGGGTTGTTGATTGTGGCATTAGGTGTTGTTATTAAAAAAAACAAAATAGATAGTAGTAGAAGAGTAGAATGCATCAATCTTTGCACCATTAAAAAAAATATATGTAATTGGTTTTTATTTAAGGTTAAAAATTATAGTTGTTAAAAAATCAAGGTAGTGATGTATGTGTATAGTGTGAGCATTCTAGTGGCAACAAAAAAGCCACTTATAGAGACATGAAATCTCCCATAATGTTAAAATTAGATTACTAGAGACAAACAACCTATACACAAATCAAATATAACTTAGAGTTATCTATCAGCATTTATTCATATAAGAGGAGAGGAGGGAGAGAGGAGGGGGGGAGGGGAGGCAAAGAAGAGAGGAGATAATGGAAGAAATTTTAATTTCATAATCTTTACTTTATAGAATTAAATATGTATTTAAAAATTATAAAAAATATTGCCACAAAAATCCCACTCTGTCCAAGTTCAACCAAGTTATACTTGATAGTAGTGCTTTTAATTATTTAAAGGCATCTTCTTTGATTGTTTAAGCATTGTATCATACATATGTCTATGACAATGACATTAAACTTTCTTTGCTATCAAAATAACAAATTAATACAATAGTGCATGGAATAAAAAATCAACCACAAAGACACTTATTATTTATACGTATGAAAAAAATACACACTATGAAGTAATTTTACAAATGATGTAGATTAATTTTAGCAAATAGAAATCAATACAAAAGTAGGCTACAAAATGAGCAATGAGTATGTTGAATAAAACTAACAATATAACTTCTAAGTTAGTGGAGCTTGAAGACACTTTTCTTGTTACTCAACTTTAGATAGAAATTATATATTCTAAAAATCTTAAACTCTAATCAACAAAGAGAAAAGAAAAAATAATAATAATCTTAATATAATATAATATAATATATTAAAAAAAATTATAATTTATAAATAAGACTAAATTGACAAGGTGCAAAAAAAAATTAAATAAAAATATTAGTATAATAGAACCTAGGATTTAGTGTAAATTTTAATATTTCTCATAAAAAATATTTAATTTATTGATGGAGATTTTATATTACAAGTTTTTTTAATTTTTGCTAGTTTTTTTTTAGATAATTAAATTATAACCATTATCTAATTGTTACTTCAAGAGACTTTCCTTCATGACAATGTCTTGGCATTGAATAAGTAGTATTACTTGTTTGATAAATTTGTGAGTTTAGAGCATCTTAGTTTTGGCTTTTTTGGAAGCAATGGTTGTTGTGGCTTTCTTGAAGATAATAATTTATAGTTGTACCATTCAAATTACAAATAGTTAAAAGAACATATAATATTATAAGATTTTTCCATATTAGATCTATTAACTTGACCATTAATAATTTACAAGTCTTTCTTACTTGGTCATTCTTAGGTTCTACTGTTCTTTGTCAAACAAATAGATTATTTCTTATTCAATTATTTTTATATTATTAGTATCTTATTGAATCTTCATAGATGTAGTTCAAAGTATATGATATCAACATCTACTATAGTACTAATATTAAATTAGATAGGTACTTAAAATCTTTAATCTTTGAATCAAAATTACATATTATTTTAGTCCTAGCAAAAAAAAAAAAAAAAAAAAAATACCACGTTCCTTCTAAATTTAAACCCATTATAAGATTTTAAGTTCTTTTCTAGATGTATGTACCTTTAAATCTCAAAATTTTAAATAAAAAGCTTACAAAAGCAAAATTCAATGAAGAACATTGCTGCACTATGTAAACATAAAAAAAAGTGTTTTGAATACACACTAAGTTGTCAAACTTGATGCTAGAATTCAAACAAAAACATGGTCACCAATGTAAATCCACAATCATTACCATGCTCACCAATAACAAATATTAAGGTAGAATTTGACTAAATAACAAAACCGCATACAAGTAAACAAACAAACAAACACACAAATCAATAAATTTGATCTCAGTGCCAAACTATTGTATTGGATGTCACAAATGTGTGCAAGTGAATTTGTGGCACACACATGCCAACTTCGGCAACTTACTTTTATTTCTCCTTTTACTTTCTGGATGCAATTCGGATGGCTTTCGCTCTAAGAAAATTCATCCGGATTTCATCCAGAAGTTCCAGCGTTCAGGAGTCGGGTAGATCGCGGTTGGGCCGATCCGGCATCTGGAAGAATGATCGAAACCGACAGCGATCGCACGCGATGGAGGACGAAACGAGTTCGTGTCGCGGAGTGGAAACAAGGTCTGGAGCCAGACTCTGCGTTGAATCCAGGGTGACCCACCATTCCATGCCCCGCATACGTCTCAGATAGTCTTCCACACTTCGCCGCAGTCGCGCCTGCTGACCGGAACCCGCGTCCCGATGGTGGGTCTCATATATAAAGAGGCAGACGAGGTCGGTCTTCCCATCTGTGATCGATCTTCCGCTCCTTGCGTTTTGTTCATCGTCGCATCGATTCTTCGACTGATTTAAAGAGGAGCTTGCCGTGCGGCCGATCGAGGAGCGACTTGGTGGATTGTTGGTTATTCCGCAACATCGTGCGTGGTGAAGGAGGTCTTGCCTTTCATGGTCAGCAGCGATCTCCGTCGTCGCACTGCGTGCGGTTTTGCTCAGGTTGACGTTAGCCTTGGCAAGCAGGAAGTTGGCGTGGAGCGCGGGATTGACTTGCTGCTCGTCTCCGGTGTGCGCTTGCTGCACAATTGTAGTGGTCGACAGTGGGAGTTCGACGTGGATTGAGGCCCAGCGCTTCGGCGCGTTGCGCAGCGCAAACTCAAAAGAATTCTCAGATATTGTGTTGAGTTCCGAGCGTCCGCTATGGCCGGTCAGTGGAAGGGGTTCGCCGAGGGTGGGCTGGCGTCCATGATTGCCGGCTTCGCCACGCACCCGCTCGACCTCGTGAAAGTGCGTATGCAGCTGCAAGGCGAGGTCGCATCCCCGCCTCTTGCCATCGCCCTCGCCGGAAGCCATGCTTCCTCCGGTAGTGTTCGACGACCTGGCCCGCTGGGTGTGGGGTTGGAAGTGGCAAGGTCAGAAGGCGTGCAAGCCCTGTACTCGGGTGTCTCGGCCACGCTCTTGCGGCAAGCCATGTACTCCTCCACCCGAATGGGCCTCTACGAATTTCTGAAAACCCAGTGGAGGGACGAGACCCAGGAAGGCTCGGGGCTCCCCCTGCACAAGAAGGTGGCCGCAGCTTTGGTTTCCGGAGCCACCGGTGCCGCGGTGGGGAACCCCGCTGATCTGGCGATGGTGCGGATGCAGGCCGACGGGAGGCTGCCTGTTCACGAAAGACGGAACTACACCTCCGTCGGAAACGCTCTGCTCCGGATGATCAAACAAGACGGCGTGCTGTCTCTGTGGACGGGCTCAGCCCCGACTGTGACCCGAGCAATGCTGGTGACTGCGGCGCAGCTGGCCACGTACGATCAGATCAAGGACACCATAGCCCAGAACCGCGTGGTGCCGGAGGGGCTGGCGACGCAGGTGGTGGCGAGCGTGGGAGCGGGAGTGCTGGCGTCCGTGGCGTCGAATCCCATCGACGTGGTGAAGACGAGAGTGATGAACATGAAAGTGGCCGCGGGCGAAGCTCCCCCCTACAAGGGCGCATTGGACTGTGCCGTCAAGACTGTGCGCTCTGAAGGGCCCATGGCTCTGTACAAGGGTTTCATTCCCACGGTGACTCGCCAGGGACCCTTCGCCATCGTCATGTTTCTGTCGTTGGAGCAGATCAAGCGCGTGCTGGAAGGTTGATATCCCGGACAATGACGACAACGCTTTTCAGTTTAGAATTCATGAAGCAATTTGAGGCAATTTTTTCCTCCACAGGGAGCAAGGGAACTCGTTGCGTTGCATCGAGGCACGATCAGAGTTAGAAAGGAAATAGGAACAATTTTTTGCAATGTCGACAAATTTTTTGCATCCTTCCCCGGAGGCCCCTCACTATTTTCCATTTAGCTATAAGAGCTTGCGAGGCACTGGGTGATAGAATCGTGGTTGATAACCTGTTCTACTTGAAAGCTGCAACTGCACCTTTGGACACAAATATATGTGAAACTTGGAGAAGTCAAGACTATTGCCTGTTAAACGTTGATACATTTCAATGAAGTGCAATTAGTGCTCTTTGGGTTGCAACTTTAGCAAATTGTAGGATTTTGTGAGCTGGAAGTATCATTTGTATTGTGTTGTGTGACAAGGCACAATCAGTTAAATCAATGAATCAATCACTTTGCATGGTATAATCATTTGAATGAAAAAGTTTGAGCAATTGAATGTTCTTCCAACAAACCCATGCAAATTCTAAAATGAGATGTTTTGTGCATAACATATTTAGATAAATATAAATTGAAGACAAGAAGAACAATTCATGAAAGTGAGCTTAGAGAATATTAGAGATAATTAAATTTAAAATAATAAATTGAGTCAACTAAATTTAGTAATTTTAAACTTTGTAGAGTTGACTTGGTAAATTGAGTCAATCCAATTGGTCAAATTGAGATTGTCACTTTGTTGGACAAGGTATTGAAGTCCAAGTAGGTTTTAAAGATACAATATTTAGATAGTAAGTAAGTAAGTAAGTAAGTAAGTAACAAAGCCAGCAAGCAAGCAAGCAAATAATAATAATAATAAAAGATTAGAAGACTTCTAATTGCCTCCTATATTATTTAATTAGATCAAATCTCCTAATATCATGCTTTGCACATTAAAAGAGTGAATCCTAATACTACTTCAATACAATAATCCCTCTGTAACTCATTATTTTGTAACTCAATAACTTCTATTGCATGATATTATTTGCCTCCACCAAGTCTATTCTATAGTAGAAAATCAATGTTTCTATTATCTATTATCTGATACAATATCTTATATTTTGTTTCAACCATAACCTTTGATGTTTGAAAAGATTCAATCATATCATAAACTTCTTTTGAATGAATCTGTATAACTTTATCATCGTCACTTAATCCAATAGATGCAATCAATTCCAAAGGATCTTCCTATCCATTTTTTTTTATAAATACCAATAATCTTTTTATCATCTTCTAATATTTTTAATCCATATAATTATCTTTTAATAGCACATAATCTTTTTCTCTCATTTCTTTTTAAATCCTCAATCCTTTTATATATAACACTCCCATTTTCAAGAATGCCAATAAATCCTACATCAAAGATACATATATCGTGTAAGAGTACTTCTCCTTCTGTACCTCCATAATCCCGCTTTATAGTAGTATTCCTCAAAAATCCATAAATTCTTTAACATCTCTTGGCAATGGTTTTTCTTTCAATTTGTTTCAATTGCATTCATGATTTGGAGGAATAGTCAAAAATTGTATTGCCCTTCTTCCATCTTCACTACGAATCTGTGCATAAGCTGATCCATCATCAAGTACTTTTGTTTCCATTCGAGTTGCAATAATATACGGTTGTCCCAATATAAGAGGATAAGTTGTTACATCTTGAACAAAGAAATTTTATTCCATTGCAACATCACTAATCCGAATCTTCACATCCGGGTAAACGCCATACAATTCACCTTGTATATTATTAGTTGCTTGTATTATCCATCCATATTCCATATCAATTGGCCACTTTTGTTTCATGTAAAGATCCTTAGACATAAGATTTATTTCTAAACCATGGTCAATCAAGGCAACAACTAGCTCATCCATATCTCTAATCTTTACTAATGCCTCTGTAGTTACTCAAGCCCAATGCTTTTGAATATAATGACTCGAAATTTTTTTCTCTTTATTACTTGGATCATCAAAACATACTTGGATCTCTTTATTACTTGGATCATTTTTTTCTCTTTATTACTTTTTGATTGTAATTCTTTCTTCCACTTGTTGATTGTTTGCAACAATTGCCAATTTCATCTTCTTTGTCCTCACATATATGTGCATCAATAGCATGATTTGATCGAACTTCACCCATTACTTGTCTCTTTCATTTAATATTGTCAATAATGACATCGTGGAATTCTTTCTTTGCAATACCCAATATTTCTTTCATTGTAAATTCAACTTTAGCATTGAAGATACGTTCTTCAAGTACTCCTTTAAATCTGTTGCTCCTTCAATATTAAAGAGAAGTTTGTAAGCCGTTGATTTTTTTTTTTTTTTTTTTTTCTCCTAAGTCATTTGATTTTTTCTTTAAAGATATTGAAGCATCTTTTGTTGATAATTCTTGTGAAGCCATCTTACAAGCCTTATCTCTCCAAATCTGCCTTTTGGCAGAGTTTCTTTTTTTTGTGTCATTAGAATCTTGTCTTCTCTTTTCTTCTATTAAGGCTTTATGTTGATTTTTAGCAATATAGGCATATACTTATAAAGCTCCCACAAGATCCTTCCAACCCGTAGTTCCACAAATTATTGTAGCGGTCCTCAATAAAGCTTCTCGTGGCATCTTTTTCTTATACATTGTAGAAATGGCAGAAGACCAAATCTCTCTTGGTTCAATATTTCCAAAAAATTCTTACTAACCATTGTCATCCACCCTAGTACCATAACTTGCAATTTTTAGTATTGCAATCCCATTTGCTATCAAATAATCTTTAATCAAAGCTTTCATACCTGCCTTATCAAAATTGGTTTGAAAAAAATCACAAATATCCTTTAAAGCTATCTTTCCATCTTTCCAAAAAACAATGCCTTGTTGGACAATTTCATTGAACTCACTACAATCCTTTCGAGAATGGGAATCATCATCACACCAAATGCATCTTTGCACATACCCTTACTTAAAAGTGGCTTTTGGATTCATTATAGAAATCTTCTCCTCAAGCCTTATAAGTTTAATTTGAAGATTCTACATCCCGCGTATAAGTTCTTCAATCCCCACATTTTCTATCTTTAATGTAGTTATTGAAGGTTGAACAATAGGTACCATTGATTGTGAAGTAGGCACTTGAGTTTTAAGTACCTGCACCATTCTTTGGATACCAACCCTGTCCTTTTTTCTTTCCTTTTTTACAAGCAACCCCACTGCATCTTTGACTTTTTTTTTTGAATTGGTTAGAATTTGGTTTAAGATTTGATTAGGATTTAGTTTAGAGTTTAGAATTTGCTTAGGATTTGGTTTAGGATTTAGAATTTAGGATTTGACTTAGGATTTGATTAAGGTTTGGCCAGGGTTTGACTTAGGATTTAACTTAGGATTTGATTTAGATTTTGACCAAGGATTGACTTAGGATTTGATTTAGGGTTTGACTAGGATTTGTTCAAGGTTTTGACCAAGGATTGACTTACGGTTGGACTAGGATTTGACCAAGGTTTGACTCAGGGTTTGAACAGGGTTTGACTTAGGATTTGACTAGGATTTGGCCAGAGTTTGACTTAAAATTTGACTTAGATTTTGATCAGGGTTTGACTTAGGGTTTGATTTAGGTTTTTGACTAGGATTTGACCTAGGATTTGAATAAGATATGACTTAGGGTTTTAAGATTCTATTTTTAGTATTTTCTAAATTTAGTATTTTATATGTTATTTTCTATTATGATTAATGTATGATTCATTTACTCTTCTTTTGTATTTGCTTAAAGATTGGATCAAAATTTGATTAGTATTGTTAAGATTTAATAGAAGTTGTTTAGGATTCTATTAGAATTGTTAGGATCTTGTTGTTGTGTATTTCCTTTTTGTCTTCCACAGCCAGGTGCCCGGAGCATTCTCGAGCAAAATTGCACGTATTACGACATCGTGAAATCAATTATAGAGCAATTTGAAAGCTCTTAGGAGAGATTCTCTCATGCCTTGAGAGATGAATATTTTTTAAAAGACTCTGATCGGGTTACTAAGAAATCTTTTTTGGAATGGATTGAACACCCTAACAAGAAATTACAAGCTATTAAATTATTAAGGGAGTTTGAGAGACAATATTCTCAGTTATCGAAAGTAGAAAAGGTAACCTTAGAACCAAACAAGATTGAATTATTTCTTCAAGCAGCAAATAGAGAATTGCAAGAAAGGTTAGAGATTCTTCTTGAAGATAAAGAAGAGGATGAAGGATTGACAACAAAAAAAATAAAAAGTCAAAGATGAAGTGGGGTTGCTTGCAAAAAAGAAAAGAAAAAAAAAGAGGATATAATCTTCAAATTAAACTTATAAGGCTTGAGGAGAAGATTTCTATAATGAATCCAAAAGCCACTTTTAAGTAAGGGTATGTGCAAAGATGCATCTGGTGTGATGATGATTCCTATTCTCGAAAGGATTGTAGAGAGTTCAATGAAATTGTCCAACAAGGCATTGTTTTTTGGAAAGATGGAAAGGTAGTTTTAAAAGATATTTGTGATTTTTTCCAAACCAATTTTGGTAAGGGAGGTATGAAAGCTTTGATTAAAGATTATTTGGCAGCAAATAGGATTGCAATACTAAAAATTGAAAGTTATGGTACTAAGATGCCACGAGAAGCTTTATTGAAGACTATTGCATAATTTTGTTCATAAATCCTAGGATATCACATCAATTGAAGCAAAATTTGGACACAAAGTACTTAAGGAAGTAAGAAAGCAAATCCCATAATCCTTTTGATTATAGCTTATGTGGTTAGAGAGAACCATGTTGTCAAAGAAATCCCTCCATGCTGCCTTTGATTCTGGACCTCTTTTGATTCACACCTTCATTGCTCCTCATTATCAAAATCCCAAGTATTGAAATTTGATAGGCTTGTTGCTTGCTTTATGTTGTAAACATCCTCTACTTTTTGCTCCAAAATTCCTCTTTGAAATAGAGTCATTGACTCTACCCTTCTCCTTTATTTCTGTCTTCTAACAACTCTAGATCCGACTACAAATTTTTTCATAATTCTTTTAACATAACTCCAATAGCAATCAATTTTTTACACAACTTAATAGACTCATATTTCTACAAACTCCAATAAATTTTACTCAAAATGCTACTTTGATCACAAAGATATGCTCCCCCAAACTTCACTGACTTGGAGATAGATCCCTATCACTTTGAAAGAGCATAACATTTTTTTTCATAAGACAAATGAGTATCAAACTTACTCTCATCTCTTCCTTAACTTGCTTAGATCACGTCTATCAAATTTCACATTCAAATTCATTCCTTAACTCCATTCATACCCAAAAAAACCCACACACACACTGTCCAAACAATTCTGCCTTCAATCTATTTCTCTTTTCACCTACACTCGGTTACAATTTCACTCATAACTCTTTGCTCAGAGATCATATTGACTTAAGATTTTGATACAAAGTAGTAAATTCTATAAGGAACAACAACCCAATAAATTTCGCCTCTAGAGTCGAAGTGGTTTTTAAGAGCTGAGGCCCGAAATTTAGTAACCCTCACTGCCCTAGTCTTAAACACCTGCAACTTTGACGACTCATATCTCCCTTGATATTAAACCAAAAGATATAAAAATTATTTTTATATGTTCGTTATCTTGTCTACTACAATTCTACAAAAAAATGCACTTAAAATCCTTTCTAAGCTTCTTCTACATTCAAAAACATATACTGCCTATCAAAAAGAAACCCTATGCCTCCAAAAGAATCCCCCCTTCCTTCTTCTTTACAACCCCTTCTTATCATCCCGGCCTGGTCTTCCTTCTTCCCTTGATCAAAGAGACACCTCAGCCATGTCTTTCTACCTTTTCAATCTTTTCTTTTGGATTAATTTGAAGAAATCTCACTTTTTGAGGTAAATTTCTATTCTATCTTCTTACTACCATTTTTCTACCAACTTCTCTTCTAATTTCAGCCCACAAATTTAAGTTTAGATCTAAAATAGAAGAGAATAAAGGTAAAGTAGATCTAAGATAAAATAGAAGAAAATCTAATAAGTAGAAAGAAACAATTAAGATTAGATTAGAGATAAAAAAGAAAGAACTACATCCTACACTACTAAATCAAAGAAGCTTGTGTGGTTAAGTTTTTAGCTACTTTGGAGTTGATGTGGATTTGAATCTACTTGACTTCACTGTAGAAATCCTTGGCTTCATGACTTGATACTTATTGTTGTCGTCGGTCTCACTTACTCTACTAATACAGCCTAGAATAAATCTATAAAAGGGGGATTCAAACACAGGGAAAGACTATTTGCATTGAATTAAACCGTTAGAGTCACACAACTAACTGCCTTCTGATTACACTAAAACATCCCAATTTTGATACAATATCTCCTTTATACTACCAATAACTCTGTTAACAATAAAATATCGTAAGCAATAATCCAACTCAAATATTCACTACCTCTCCTCCTCTCCTTCTTAATGACAATAATATGTAATACTGCGATATCTCAAAACACAGCATAATTATCCTATACTCCCAACACAGGAATACTCCGAAATTGACTATCACTCCTAATAATTCACTTCGCATAATCCAAACTCCACAAACTTCCTCTCGTGGATCACCCTTGATTCAATACTCAATATAGTATAATTTTCTCACATTCATACTCATTCTTCACAAAACATCTCTAATTCTCCACTTCCAATTTTCCACTTATATTTCTTTAATGATATTTCAACATATCAGTACATCCTCAATCTTTCATTATAAATCAATTTTTTCCTTCATTACTTCATTACAGAACTGCACTTTATAATATTCAGCACTTATCTAATATCCTTCTCTTAAAAATTAACAAGAGGTAGCACCAAGCTTACCCCGGCTCAGCACTATCATAGTCTGGCCCTTACTACTACTGTCCAAATCAATTTATACTTATCCCAATCGGTATTAACCGCTACACAACTGATGATAATCACTTTTTCTAAATCCCTTATCCATGTTGCTTTCTAAACTGGCCATTCATCGGCTTCCTGCCTACTCTTAATCCTACCAACTATGTATTGTAAATCCTAAAATTCCTACCCATTCTACATAGCCCCACTCCTAACTGTCCAGCGTCCTCGCAAACACAAAATTGATAAAACTTTGTTATGAGGCTGGCTCTTGAGATTGAGATACTCCTAGATGCGTAAGAGGTTCCTGTGCGTCTAGCTCTAATGGCACGTCCTCATCCTCCTCTGATAAATCTACATGATTAATCTTCAACTGCGTTGATAAATCTTCATTATCCGCTCCCAATTCCCGAACTTGAGCCTCCAATTGTAGAATTCTGGCATCCTTCATCTCTAATTGGCGTCCTTGTCACTTCACCTTCTATTCTAGCTCACTAATACACAAAATTGGGGGAGCAGATTCATGTGGCCGAATGACATTGGCCAAATCGCCCTCCAATTTTTCCACTTCACTTTTCAAGGCACCAATTTTTGTCTGCAGCTTCTCCGTTCCAATTCGGTATCGGTCTCCCAATTCCACCTTTTCCTATTCCAATTTCACTGCTTTATCACGTTTTGCTTGCAACTGATACTTCAGTGCTTCCCATTCCAAATCCCATATCATGCGATTCTCTATTAATTCTTGCTTTTGACCGTTCAAGATTCTTTGTATGTGCTCTTTTTCATTCGCCCAATTTTTCTTTTCCTTTGCTACTTTCCGCTCCAATGCCAACTTGGACTTCGTCTTTGCTCTAATCAGGTGCCCCTGTGTCATAATTCGGCGGCCTTTCTTTAGTATCTCCTTTCGGATAGACTCCAATTGTTGTCTTAGATTCTCTTCTAGCTGCCACTTTCCAGCCTTGATTTTTCTCAAAGGACGCCATTTCTCCTTTGAAGTAACTTCCCGGTCTGAAGTCACTGGACACTTCGACGCCTACTGCGAACTCAGCTATTGATAAATATAATATCTTCTGTAAGGTACTCTCATCGATCCCAATTATTCTCCCTTTTATTACACTTGAACCATCCTCTGGGTCGTAATTTCTTATGTACTCTGCAACTAATTCTACATATATTGGAGGCATATTATCTGATCCTCGTAAAAACATGTACATCTGTGCATTTCTGAAATCTCTTTGTCTTTGTAAGGACCAATAGAGTTCTAACTTAATGGACTCCATGTTGGTGACCACTATTAGAGATGGCGATTGCAAGTTACTCTTGCTTCGCACGTTTCAGACATTCTCCTCTCTGTCTGTAGCTCTCTTCGACCTCTCTATCGATATTATATAATGCTGACTACGTACTCCTCGCTCGGACTAATCGTTATTCTTTGACTGCAGAGAATTTTACAATCCAATAAGCATACACTCGGATGACCAAACTCAAAACAAAATGCTAATCAAAACTCTCATTAAGTGCCACGCTCCTAATCTTTTACTCGGGGTCTAAAGCATCAATTCTTAATCTAGTGTACCGGATCATCACTGCCGATTTGCATGACTAGTCTAATTAGGACCTAAAACTGACCATCAGCTGTCTTTCTAGCCATCATGCACCTTCATTAAAGGTAAGCTATTATGAATAGGTACACCCTCTTCCCTCCAATTTTGAAAACCCTTCCCGGATTTACGTAAAATAAAGACGTTGTCGGGGTAGAGAGAATTTGCCTTAAGAAAGCGTTAGGCTTCTAACTGTTACTAATTTCTCAATCAAGCTTCAAAAATGAAGAAAATTCAAAGTTTATATATATATATATATATATTTTTCTTTTTTGAGAAATTATATCAAATACATAAGCCTCAAGTAACTAACAACATCCAAAGTATGATAAAATCCTCTAAAACCTTATATATCTTTATGTGGAAATTTTTCCGAACTTCAACATCTCATATCTCCTGATCCGACTATCTAAACATAGTAAAATTTTACATGAAGTACTGATAAATCCTTATCAACCTCTACAACAATTTTCAACTGCAAATTCATTGCGGATCTTGAGATATCTTGAAAACCCTAATAGTCGCTTCAAACCCTTGTCTTTATACACCCGCATACAAATTTCTTCATATCTCACAAACTATAAGCTCAAATTCTATGAAATTTGTATGTATAGCTTCTTAACACAAAATGTCACATTCTTCAAGGAGTTTGAGCCAAAATTTCGTCTAAAAACTCAAGTTATGGCTCAAAGCATAACTATTAACAACACAGTGTGCTTACTGCCTTAGAATGGGATGTACTGTCTTCAACTCTTCATATCTCTCTTTCGTCTAAACTCAAAACTTAAGAATTCCTTCATAACAGATGTAGATCTTGAAATCACCTTTCCAACTGCACCATCCGATCTCCAAAAGCCTTCGTACAACTCCGCAAAGTCCCAAAAGAGTGACAGTATGTATGAAATCCACTCTTTAACTTTGAACAAGTATAACTTCTTCACCCTAACTCCAAATCGCCTAAAATTTTCTCTCAAACTATACCCAAAATCCTAAACTTTACAACCTTACATCTAAAATTGCAAATCCCTTGTTTGAAGTTGCCGAAAACCCCCTATTAACGTCGTGGGCAGCCTCCTTAAAGCCCATTGGGTATGGTATTCGACCAATAGGGATGAAGTTTCCTATTCCTTGCCTTCATCCGACCATGGCTTGATTTCATTCCTCCCAATTAGCCTCTTACTAGCTTAAATTTTCATCCTTAAGTCCCCACCTTCTTTCAAGGCTTCATACTAAACATTTAGATCTTATAATTTTTAAATATCATAACTAAAATAAGTAAAATAAAATAAAATAAAGTTTCTTCTATCAACCATTTTTAATTTAACTTACTAACCATTCTAACACACATCTAGATTCATAAACATATAATATATTTTAATTAATTTTTACATAGTGTAAGTAATTACAGTACGACAACGTAAACGGTTGTCGTTAACTCGGGTGGTAAATTGAGTATCCATAAAATGTTCCAATTGAACTGAACCATTAGAAAAGGCTTCAAATACTTCATAAGGTCTATGCTAGGGACTTGGAATTTCTCTGGAAAATGGTGAAAGCGACTATCATAAAGAAGCACCAGATCATTAGGCATAAAAGATTTAAGACGTAATTTACTATCATAATAACTCTTCCGGCGGCGTTGTATAGCTTCTATAGTTAAAAGAGCCGTAGCCCTAACTTCATCCAATTTTTCCAATTGTGCTAACCGATATTAGAGGGAGTCTTTGTCACCGAGACGTTCATCCAATGCAATTCGTAAACTCTGAACTTCCAATTCAATTGGTAATATTGCCTCTTGCCCGTACACCAATTGGAATGGTGTGGAATTGGTAGTCACTTTATATGCAGTACAATATGCCTACAAGGCTGCGAACAATTTTGTATCCTAGTTCGTTCCCACACCAGACACTGTTTTCATTAAAATTTTACACAAAATACCATTGGTCTTTTCAGTCTGCCCATTGGCCCGAGGATAATATGGAGTTGTCTTCCGATGCTTGATCTCGTATTTATCTATCAAAGCCGCAATTGTAGAATTAATAAAATGGGTTCCACGATCACTAACCAATTCTTTGGGACACCCAAATCAAGTGATAATGTTCTCATATAAAAATGTAGCTACGGTATTACTATTATCAATTTTTGTTGCCATCGCCTCCGCCCATTTTGTCACATAATCCGTCGCTACCAAAATATATCTTTTCTGTCCATTACACAAGGCTAGTGCGATTGGTCCTACAAAATCAATATCCCATTTTTCAAACGGTGCTTGTGCTAAAATTGGTACCAACGGCATGGCAGAAGTTC
>JAWRVF010002042.1:0-25024 GCA_036785485.1 Physcomitrellopsis africana
GTAAGCTTGAGAGTGGGAAAGGATTTGCTGCCATCCGACGAAGAAGGGCAGAGACTTTGTTCAACCACCCAAGTCGGACAGTCTCTTCAATCTTTTTGATATTTGAGGTGCTTATAGTAGCTTGTGTAAAATTTCCACAAAAACAAAAATCAATACATTTGTGATCTATTTGTGAAAATTTGATATGTTTTACAATGGATTATTGGCTTTCCATAGGCTATAAGCATGCTTGATTCAACCTTTGGATGAATTTTTAGTGATTTATTTAGTCTCAGCTTGTTGTATAACTTGTATTCCTCATATGCGGTTGTATTTTGAGATATACTTGAATATATACATACTTTGCTTATATCTTTTATACAAATATATATACTTGTATTTATACAATGTTATCTGATATTCTAGTATTATCACAAAGGACTGTTATTATTTTATCACGATATTTATATAAATGTTATATAAGTATTATTCAAGTATTGCCTTTATATTTGTACAAGACTTGTAAAATTATAATACGAAGCTTGAACAAATATTGTGCAAGTATAGAAGATACTTGCACGGCTTCCTCTCATGTTTCCTGTTAGTTCTAGTAGCAGCTAGGAACCCGGCGTTTTCCGAAGGCAAATTCTCTCTACCTGACAACGCTCCAAGTTTCAAGGTTTTGTCAATCAAATCAAGTTGATAAAAGCTCTTCAATTAGAACGTTATCCGACGGAGGAATCACACGTTGGATTGGTTAGAACTTTGCTTACAAGACAAGCTCTATTATGGTTTGCTCTTCTGTTCAAAAAAGGATCATCAATTTTGAACAACTTTGAGACTTTTTTGGAGGCATTTGCAGAAGCATTTGGTGAGCATGACAAGGTTCGATGGACTACAACGAAAATTTGATCACTACGAGAAGGGACTTGCTCTGCATCAATCTATGCATTGGATTTCAAGCAATTGGCATGCGACATCAAGTGGGATGAAGAAGCATTGATGAGTCAATTCTATTGGGATCTAAAGGACAACGTGAAGGATTTGTTGTTATTTCTTTTCAATCCACGAATGCTCAACGAAGCCATTAGCAAAGTTATGAAGTGCGATAACCGCCCATTTCAGCGTCGCCAAGATCAACACTCCAGATAATATATAAGCCGTCACGGCGTAACTATATCGGCAAGTAGCCTAAATTCACAATCAGAGATGGAGGACATGCAGATTGATGCGATACGTGTCAAATCCCTTATTTTAGAAGAAAAGAAGTAACATATGGAAGAAGGTTTGTGTTTGTATTGCGGTGGAGAAGGCCATAGAGCTAGAAGCTGTCCTAAGAAGCAAAATAGACACAGCATCAAGACTAGAGGTGCGTTTGTTCAGAAAAATGAGGATGCCTGGCCATAATAGGAACTGTGCAGTTGGATAAATCAATACCAGGTTCCTCTCTTTTTATCCAATTTATCCGTTGTTTCTGATTTTTTTGTTGTTTGCCCTGGCTAAATCTTGTATAATAAATTCGCAAACATACATTTTAGCGACCAGAAATTCTTAGCGTCCGCAAAAAAATCAAGAGCCAAGAATTCAAACATTTTTTGTAGAAGTAATAGATGGACGACCTTTATTATCTGGTAGTGTCACCTATGAATCAGAACCTATAGAAGTGACGTTTAAAGACCATAGTAGTTATATTATTTTCAACATTATTAGCACCCCGTCAAATCTTGTTATTCTTGGTCTTTCTTGGTTGGAAAAATATAATCCATCCATAGATTGGAGGTTACGGAGGATAACATTTTCCATAGAACAACCTGAGGACAAGCCTGGAAGAAGACCCCAAACCAAAAAATCCTTGTTCATTGAAGTAAGAACGTTTGTAAGATCGTGTAAGGAAGGAACACCATTGGTCATTTATATGGCTCCAACTAGTGGAGAGCAGATTTCAGCGATGAATATATCGATTTTTGAGATTTTTAAGGCGTATTCAAAAGAAGAATCTTGGCACATGCTATCGAACCATCGTCTATGATTATTGCACTTAGAATTATAAGAGGGCACTTGTAGCACTTTTATTTAATCTACTGACTTGCTCGGGATAAAATTGGCTAAGAGATTCTGAAATCGTTGGCGTAGTAAAGAATTTCATTTGACATTCAAAGTCACCAACCGGGGCACCAATCATATTTGTGAAGAAGAAAGATGGCTCACTATGGATGTGCGTGGACTATCGAGGTCTCAACAAGGTGACAAAGAAGAATTGCTATCCATTACCTTTGATCTCTAATCTTCTGGAACAACTTGGACGTGCAAAGATCTTTACAAAGATTGATCTAAGAGGAGCTTACAACTTTGTGCGAATCAAAGAAGAAGACAAATGGAAGACAGCTTTTCGTACAAGGTATGGCCATTTTGACTATAATGTTATGCCATTTGGTCTTACCAATGCTCCAACAGTCTTTCATCAGAGGATGAATGATATTTTTTGAGAGCATCTAGACGATTTTGTTGTTATCTATCTAGATGATATCTTGATATTTTTCAAGAACAACGAAGAGAATGAGAAGCACGTTTGTTTGGTACTCAAAAAATTACGTGAGCGAGGATTCTACGCCAAGTTGGAAAAGTACTTATTTCACCAAATTGAGATGGAATTTTTAGAATTTGTTGCAACTACAAAAGGCTTGAAGATGGATCCCAAGAAGATGGAAGCAATTGTATCCTGGGAAGTCCCAAAGACGGTTAGAGACGTACAATGTTTTCTTGGCTTTGCTAACTTCTATCGGATCTTCATGAAGAATTACTCTCAAGTTGCTACCCCACTCACTTGATTGACATATAAGGATAAGCTCAATTGGGGACCTCTAGCGGAAAAAGCATTTCAAAATCTTAAGACGGCATTTACTACGGCTTTAATCTTGGTACATCCAAATTTTAGAGAGGCTTTCTATTTGGAAATTGACGCTTTGAATTTTGCTTTAGCAGCCGTACTTTTGTATATAGGCATTGATAATAAGCTTCATCTAATTGCATTCTATTCGCAGAAGTTTTTTGCGGCTGAGATCAACTACGAGATCCATGATAAGAAACTCCTTGCTATAGTGGATTCTTTCTAAGAGTGGCATCACTTTCTCGAAGGAGCTACACATCCGATAATTGTATACATTGATCACAAGAATCTGGAGTACTTCATGTCAGCTCAGGTTCTAAATCGACATCAAGCTCGATAGAATATATCGCTATCTAGGTTTAACTTTGTTATTACTTATCAATCTGGAAAGCAGCAAGGGCTATCTGATGCATTATCAAAAGAAGATCATATCTTGTGCCGAAGGTTGGAGAAGCAACGCTTGATCAACAATGTATGACATTGTTAAAGCCAAAATAATTAAGGAGTCCTGCTGCTGTTGTGTCAATTGATGCCGACTTCTTCAACCTGGTACGTGTCGCGACCATTAAAGATTCAATAGCCCTTGATATCAAGCAGTGTATCAATGATGACAAGTTCAAGGTCGAAAGAGATCTTTTATACTTTAAAGAGCGATTGTATATCCCAAAAGGGCCAACATGACTTCGAGTCCTTCAATCTCGTCATGACTTTCCAACAGCGGGACATTTTGGATACAACAAGACCTTGAAACTCATTTCCCAAGATTTTTGGTGGCCCCAAATGTGGAAGGATGTGAAAGATTTTGTTCTCTCTTATGACATTTTTTCAAGATCTAAGAACCCTCGATATCGCCCTTATGGACTTTTACAGCCATTGCCTATTCCGCGTCGTCTATGGTCTTCAGTTTCCATGGACTTTATTATGGACCTACCGCCATCAAATTCATTTGATAGCATCTTTGTTGTGGTGGATTGGCTTACAAAGATGGCACATTTTATCCCTTGTAAAAAGACATCGTCAAGCGAAGACACAGCAAGGCTTTTCCTTGATAATGTATATCGATATTATGGTCTATCACATGATATCGTGTCAGATTAAGGAACCCAATTTGTATCAAAGTTTTAGAGATCTTTTTTTAAGATATTAAAGATAGACATCAAGTTTTCTTTGGCATTCCATCTTCAAACTGATGGTCAAATAGAACGGGTGAATCAAGTTTTGGAATAGTATTTATAATGCAGCATCAACTATCAACAAGATGATTGGACTGCATATCTACTACTAGCCAAGTTTGCATATAATAATATCCTTCATGGATTGATTCAAAAAACACCATTCTTTTCCAAGTATGGATATCATCTAAAGCTTGATCTATTGAGTCCATCAGCAAATAACAATCCAACAGCTGAAGGATGGATGAAACAGCTATTGGAGCTTCAAACCACATTAAAGCTTCAATTGCAAATTGTTCAAGAATCTTACAAAGCATCTGCAGATAAATTTTGAAATCAGCCATTTAATTTCAAAATTAGAGATAAAATATGGTTGCTTCGATGGAATATCAAGATCAAGCGGCCATGTAATAAGTTGGACTATTGGAGATTGAGACCATTTGTTATCCAAAAGCAGATCAATCTTGTGGCATACCTCCTAGAGTTACCAACTGCTATGAAGGTACACCCTGTCTTTCATGTTTCTCTGTTAGAGCCTTATCGAGAATCGTCTTTTCTTGGAAGAGTACAATGTCCGCCACCTAGTATAGAAATTGAAAATCACAAAGAATACAAGGTGGAAAAGATACTAGATTCACGGCAAAGATGGAATAAATTAGAATACTTGGTACATTGAAGCGGCTATGATATTAATGAACAAACATAGGAGCCAACCAAAAATCTCGCCAATGCACTGCAAAAGGTACAGGAATTCCATCGATGATATCCTAATAAACCAAAAATTGGTCATTAACAAAGCTTGAAGATAAAGCCTTCTTTGGAGAAATGAATAGAAAAAGGATCCTGATCTTATCAAAATATAACTTGTTGTATTTTGTAGTGTCAAGATATCTAATCTCAGGGTGTATTTAGATATGGCTAGTGGGAATGACGATATTACACTAGTGATGCCATCACAACCGAGTAGCTCACAACATCGACCTCGAGATAAAGAATTAGAAGAACCAAGAAGACGTCGAAGAATACCAAGTAGCAGGTCACTCGTGATTGTCTTTGAAGCTGAACCAATTCATTAAGGTAGTAGCAAAACGATATTTTTAGGTTGTTTCTACAATGAAGATACAAAAATTCAGGCATGGTCTCAAGTAGAAGGTGTTGGTCATTACTGGTGGCTACAAGGATCCATGAATCATCTGCCTCATGAACGACAACTGGAATATATTGCAAAGACTATGCGCCAAATCTTTGATTTTTTACGTTTGTGAGTATACATCTTAAATGGCTTCTCGGAGACCTCGAAGCTAGAAGAGGAGGTGATGTCAAGGACATACTTATCAAAACCTTCTAGAACATTCTAAAAGGTTCTTAGAACTCTCTAAAACCTTCCAAAGCCTTCTAGTATCTTCTTAGTTAGTAGAAGTTGCTTGAGAAGCTTCTTAGTTGGTGGAAGCTATTTGAGAAGCTTCTTAGTTGGTGGAAGCTGCTTGAGAAGCTTCCTAGTTGTCGGAAGTTGCTTGAGAAGCTCCCTAGTTGGTGAAAGCTGCTTAAGAAGCTTCTTAGATATGAGTATATATTGGAGTCGAGGTTGAAGAGTTCTTCAGTCTCGACAATACATCTCTTGGAGGTCTAGCTCACTTCTTTGGTGTTATTTTTGTATTCATTTGATTAATCCAATTCTTGCCAGTTCTTCTTGAACTTCTTGTTTAGACTTCCAGTCTATATTTTGTATCCGTGATAGTACCAAAGAAGATCAACAAAAATTATTTAAAGAATTGCATAATAGTCTATAGGTGGGGCATAGAGAAATTTGAGCTACTTATGCTAAATTGAAGGAATAGTATTGGTGGAAGAATATGTATTGAGATGTGATTTCATTTGTGGAATCTTATATAATTTCTCAAATATATTCAAATATATGTCATCAAGATGGTCTACATCCAATATATCCTTTATTTATTCATTTTAAATGGATTATAGATTTGATTATTATGCCAATAGAATTATGGCAAATAAGATATTTAATTTTGGCTTGTGAAGATTTATCAAATTAAGTAAAAAGAAAGGCATTAAAAACAAAGTTTATAGAAAGAATTTGTAATTTTTTACTTGAATATGTTATTTGTTGTTATGGATGTGTGGGAAAGATCACTACAAATCATGGAGAATTGGATGCATATAAAGCTTGTGAATACTTTAAGAGATGCAGAATTAAATTATCATCGATCAATGCTTATAATCCAAAGGGGAATGTAAAGAGTAAACATGGACACCTACCAATTGTAAAAGCTTTGATTAAAGCTTGTAATAGAAGAATAAAGGAATGACCTCAACTTCTACCTTATGCATTATAGGCCGATCGAACAACACATAATTTAGTGATGCGATATATGCCAGTGGAACTTATAACAGGTCAAAAATCTATTATGCCAATTGAAGAATATGTGCCAACTTGAAATATGCTACCTTGGGAAGATGGATTAACAAGAGAAGAATTATTGGCTATAAAAATTAGGCAACTTGAACAAAGATGAGAAGATATGAATTAAGATTAAAATGATTACAAGAGGCAAGGCTAAAGAATAAGACTCAGTTTGATAAACGACATCAATTGTCACTTACATAAGATTTACTCCAATGAATTACCTAAGTAATATAGACCAATAGAAATAGATAAAATAAATTGATTTGATAATATCTGATAGAAAAGCTTTCTAGAAGCTTCATAGATATGGAATCACCTTTATACATGTCTATAGGTGATTGGTAGGTTAGAAATTTGGTCAACAAGCTAGCCACATGGCGCACATATTGGTAGCTTGTAGAACAAGCTAGCCATGTGTCACACATGTTGGTAGCTTGCGAAACAAGCCAAGTACGTAGCGCACATGTGGAAAACTTGTCGTACAAGTTTGACACATGTCTTGCAAATTAGACACGTGTATGAGGTCCTATAGAATATTGCCATGTAGCTCTTAGTTAAATAATATTTATAGAGGCAAGAGTGAAGCCTTTTTCACTCTTGTCAACTCTTTTCTTGATTCTAGTCTAGTTTCAAGAATCTTCATGTTTCCAGTCTTTGGCAATAGCCATTCCAATTTTCTTTGGAATATACATACTTTCTTATTCTTATTTTGTGACTTTACTTTGATACAATTTTCATTAGATTATACATCTTTTTCTAATTCATGTCCTTGACAAATTGACAAGACTACACATACAATATCAGAGCTTTGTCTCTTCTTGATTAAGAGTGAATTATCCCTTTCTCCTTATAAGACATAAGCATTTTAGAAGTTGTGGAGAACCAACTTCTAAAGTGATATTATTTCTAGAATTTTTTCTTTCGAGTGTGTTATTCTACATTTCTTGAAGTGAGAGTAGACATCTTCCTTCCTATTATATTATCATGGCAGAGCTTGCGGAAATGAAGAATGCAATGGTACAAATGCAAGAACAAATGAGAGAGCTAATGCTTGCAATGCATCAACTCAATTTACCACCACAAGGAGCAACAAGATTAGTAGGAAGTGAAGATATAGAGATGGTTGGAGCTGCATCAATATCTACACCAAACCATACTACCTCACCTATGATGGAGCATTATTCAAGCATTAGAAAACTAAAAATTAGTTTGCTTGAGAAGTTTGATAGCACAAGATCTAAATTTCGAGGATTTGTCGATCAGGTATAACTGGTGATTGAACTTCACCTTCAAAGTTATCCTACGCGAGGATCTCAAGTAAGGTTTATTAGAATGTTACCTTAGAGTTCTGTTTTAATGTAGTTTTCATCTTTTCTTGCACGTGATCCAATATTGGATAATTTGGAAGCATTTTTAGCAAAATTTTGATCTATGTATGGAAAACATGATGCATTCCGTATAGCAACCAACAAGATTTATATCCTACGACAAGGCAATCGATCAATGTCATTATATGCTGTCGTGTTGTGGTTCGACTACTATGTGAAAAAATTGTACATGCATATTTAATATACAATTTATTACTTAGCTAAATGAAAGTCATATCAATGGATTTTTATTGGTTAAAGGATGTGATTATGTTGCTAGTTTAAAAAAGATCTATTAAAAGGATTATTATTAAGATTTATACAACCTTATTTTTTTTTTAGTAGTGACTTTTAAAATTAATTTTATATTGATAGTAACTTGTATATATCTTAAGTCACCTATATTAGACATTGGTGATCCTTAAGATCTTATTTAGTTCTTTTATTTGGTACTTAAAGCACCAAGTATGTAAAACTTATAAAAAGAAGGGTTAAAAAAAGGTTTTTAGTGTAAAAAGGGTAGTTTGGCCATCCATCTGGATGAATAAAGGTAGATGATAGAAATCTCTATTCTAATTGACCAAAAATCATGTCCATTGGGCTTCAAGGAGGCTGCCCGAGGGTTTATTAGGAGTTAGGGTTTGTTTTTTGAAAGGAGTCGAACATCAGAGGCTAGGATCATAAGGTTTAGGTTTGTGGATCTAGTTTAGGTGCAAATTTTGTGTGATTTGCACTTTTAATGAAGAAGTTATAGGCGCTCAAAGTTAAGGTGTTGATTTTCGACCTACTATCACTCTTTTGAGTATAACTCACGCATATAGAGAGCAATCAAAGATCGGCGATTGGACTTGGAGAGAACTTTTTTACGGCTATACTTTTTATGCATGGCTAGATAAAATCCAAGCTGATTTTTGCCATCAAGTTTCAAATAAACTCTCCACAGCCAGGTATCCAGTGTATTCCCAGATAGAAGATCATGTCATACGACAATGCTTCATAATTGTGACAACTAGCAATTGATATCAAGTGGAATGATGCTACACTCATCAGCCAATTTTTGTATGGATTACAATATGAGGTAAAAAAATTAATGCTCAATTTATCCGATCCTCAAACATTGAGTCAAGTAATTGATTTTGTTGTGAAGTGTGACAATCGACTTTTTGAGTTTTGATCTGAGAGTTGTACAAGGGAGCCTCAATGTTATTATTCAATAGCAACATCAACGTCCTCACAAAATATACTTTCAAAAGTAAAAGACATGCAAATTGATATAATACGTTTTAAACCTCTTATTGAATAAGAAAAGATTCGATGTCATCAAGGAAGATTATGTTTATATTGTGGATATAAATCTAAGCACACTACTCAATATTGTCCGAAGAAATGACACAACTACAAAATGAGAAGTACGGCTGTCAAAGAAGACAACATGTCAGAAAACGAATTTGTCTAACTACAATAGGAACCGTTGTCATACTGCATTTACATGCAGTGTATAAAAATATGAAAAATCTTGTATCTATTGTTAATATATGTGTGAGTGCTAGAGGTTATTTTAGAAGATATTATAAGGAGAGGATTTATTATAGCCACTTAATTAGTGAATTAAGATGGCTATTTGTTTTGTTCTTACCTTATTTATATCCTAGAATAGACTCTTTTGTAATTAGAAGAAAGGTAAAGGTTGTTTTACCTTTCTTGTTGACTTTTGAGGTAGAATGGACCTTATGAAGGGTAAGAAAGAAGAGCATGGGGTGAATAAGGCCCATCCAATAGGATTTGGCTGCCCATGTGGGCGTCTCATAGTCTAATATAGAAAGAAAGGGAGATATACTCCTCTTGTTAGACCGAGAGGAAAAGGCAGTTTTGAATAGTGAACTTTGGAGAGAGATAGCTCCGAGGAGATAGAAGTGTTTGTAGTGAAAATTGGTGGGTGTGTTCTTCAAGTTGTGAGGATTCTAGAACCTACTCACTTGCTTGTATTGGAGTTGTGAACAAAAGGTTATGCTTGTTTTAGTAGAGTGAGGTTTGCTGCCACCCGACGAAGAGGGGCAGAAACTTCGAGCTGCCACTGCAAGTTTGATTTCAACTCTTTCTTAGTGAAATTTATAGAAAGTGTGGAAAATTGTGCTAGCTTTCTATCAAGACATCTCTTGTAGCATTTGGAGTTGGAGAGCAAAAGTTGTGAGCTTGAGAGTGGGAAAGGGTTTGCTGCCACCCGACGAAGAGGGGCAGAGACTTTGTTCAACCACCCAAGTCGGACAGTCTCTTCAATCCTTTTGATATTTTAGGTGCTTATAGTAGCTTGTGTAAGCTTTCTACAAAAACAAAAATCAATACATTTGGAGCTTTGATGAAAGTTTTATGAGCCGTGAAGTGTCAAAGAGGAAAATTGTTGCTAGGGTTTGAAGAGTAGAATCGACTAGCTACAAAATCTGGAGTTTGAGAGGCATGCATGCGAAATTTTAGAACAAGTTAGGTGATGGAGTAAGCTTTCTAAAAAGCTATTGCATGTCCAATTTGGAGAAGGGAAGTGATCACAACAAAGGCTGAAGTGAAGAGGAGCTTTGCTGCCTTTGCATTTGCTTGGAAATTTTAGCGCCTACTTCTTTTAGCCATAACTTTTAAATGGTAAGTCATCTATTTGTGAAATTTTGATATGTTTTACAATGGATTATTGGCTTTCCATAGGCTGTAAGCACGCTTGATTCGACCTTTGGATGAAATTTTAGTGATTTATTTAGTTTCAGTTTGTTGTATAACTTGTATTCCTCATATGCGGTTGTATTTTGAGGTATACTTGAATACATACATACTTTGCTTATACTTTTTATACAAGTATATATACTTGTATTTATACAAGTATTCTATAAGTATTCTATAAGTATTATACATAATATTTATACAAGTATTTGTACAAGTATTATACCAAGGATTTATACAAGTATTTATACAAGTATTATACCAAGGATGTATACAAGTATTTATACAAGCATTTGTATAAGTATTATTCAAGTATTTATATTTTATATTTGTACAAGACTTGTACAAGTATAATACAAGTATAACTTGAAAGCTTGAAGAAATATTGTTTAGTATAGAACATACTTGCACGGCTTCCTCTCATGTTCCCTGCAAGTTCTAGTAGCAGCTAGGAACCCGGCGTTTTCCCAAGGCGAATTCTCTCTACCCGACACCGTACAGCTGGAACCTTGTACAATTCTTAGTGAAGGTCCTATTTTCTCCTTAGAATTCTCTCCTTGTTTTATAATAGATGTATATTTAGGACCAAAAAACTACAGAGCCTTTGCCTTATTAGATTCAGGAGCCTCAACATGCTTTCTAGATGAACAATTTGTTAAGAATCATAAAATACCTTTAATACAAAAAACTAAATCCGTACATGTAGAAGTCATAGATGGGTGTCCATTGTCTTTTGGAGATGTCACTCATGAAATCCGTCTTATAAAAGTAACAATAGATGGTCATAATAGCTACGTAGCCTTTAACATAATTAAATCCCCATCTAATCCAGCTATTTTAGGTTTATCATGGCTAAAAAAATATAACCCTCAAATAGATTGGAATTCTTGTAGACTTGATTTTTCTCAGAATATTATTAAACATCCTACTGACCAAGTAAAAAGCTATAAGCATAGTATAATAAAACCCGTACTTATAGAAGCAAAAGCTTTTATACATGCTATCGTGATAGAGAGAATCTGCCTCAAGAAAGCGCTGGGCTTCTGGCTGCCACTAATTACTCAAGCAAGATTCAAGTATAATAAAAACCCCCAAGTTTATATGAAAGAGATCTTCATAGGGCTATTACATCCAATACATAAGCCTAATTTCCTCAAACCACTCAAAACATAACAAAATACTCTAAACCCTCATTCTCCTGTAGAAACGGAATTTTTTCCGAACTTCAATAACCCATAACTTTTAATCCAACCATCCAAATCTACTCCAAATTTACATGAAGTACTGATGTATTCTTTACAACTACAACTACAATTTTCAACTGTCGATTCATTATCGATCTTTAGATATCGCTAAAATCCTAGCAGTAGCTTTAAACCCTTCTTCACAAACATCCATGTACTAAATTCCTTATATCTCCCAATCCTAAAGTGCAAATACTATGAAACTTTGATGTATAGCTTTTTAGCATAATCATACACCTTCTTAGAAAGTTTGAGACAAAAATTCGTCTAGAAACTCAAGATATGACAAACCCCATCATTAACAACAAAACGGCCTACTTACTGCCTTGGAATTCGATCTGCTGTCTTTGACTCCCAATAACTCCTTTTTCAAAACTCCAAATGTAGAAATTCTTCCTCATCAAGTATAGAGCTTGAAATCCCCTCTCTAGCCGCACCTTGCGATCTTCAAAAGCTTTTATACAACTCCTCCAATCCTCAAAAGAGTGATAGTATGTCTCATATTGACACCTTATCTTCAAATGGCTATAACTTCTTTACCCTAACTCCAAATCCTCTAATTTTTGTACACAAACTGTACCCAAAATCCTAAACTTTACAATCCTAGTCTTTGTTTTCCTAATGGCTTCCTTGAAGTCACCGAAATCCTTGTTAAGGTCGCGGGCAGCCTCCTCAAAGCCCATTGGGCATGGTATTCGACCAATAGGGATGAAGTTTCCCATTCCTTGCCTTCATCCGACCATGCCTTCATTTCATCCCTCCCAATTAGCCTCATACTAGCTTATATTTTCATCCTTAGGCTCCCACCCTCTCTCAAGGCTTCATACTAATCATTTAAATCTTATAATTTTTAAATACTATAATCAAAATAAGTAAAATAAAAAAAAGTTTCTTCTATCAATCCCTTTAATTTATTTTACTAAGAATTCTAACACATATCTTAATTTATAAACATATTATGATTTTTGAGTGGATTTTACATACTGTAAGCAATTTCAGTACGACAATGCTGCAAAAGAAAGATCAACTTTTGCTATTTATGTCACATCCGTTTCTGATGGTGGAAAGATTTTAAGTGGCATTCCAAACCAATATCTAGATTATCAGGACGTTTTTGAGAAAAAGAATGCACATATTCTTTTAGAATATTATTTATATGACTATTCAATCGACCTCAAGGAAGGAACTCAGCCACCATTTGGACCAATCTACAATTTATCACAAGATGAGTTGGCTGAACTCAAGACGTATACTGACAAGAATTTGGCTAAGAATTTCATACGCCATTTTAAATCTCCAACAGGAGCTCCAATTTTATTTGTGAAGAAAAAAGATGGATTATTGCGGATGTGTATTGACTATCGAGAATTCAAGAAGATCACAATCAAGAACAGATATCCATTACCTTTGATATCAAGACTCCTCGACTAATTAAATCAAGCTAAGATCTACACAAAAATAGATCTAACAAGAGCATACAATCTAGTACGCATCAAAGAAGGAGATGAATGGAAAATTGCATTTTGAACCAGGTACGCACATTTTGAATATAATGTCATGCCTTTTGGACTTACAAATGCACCAGCTGCTTTTCAACATCTCATGAATGATGTTTTTCGTGAGTTCTTAGATAATTTTGTCATCTACTACCTAGACGATATTTTGATCTATTCTAAGAATGTAGAAGAATATGAAATATATGTTTGTCAAGTATTATAAAAACTTAGAGATGCGGGATTGTACACCAAGATCAAAAAGTGTATATTTCACACTACTCAAGTCAATTTCTTAGGATACATCATTTCAAATAATGGTCTCATAATGGATTCTAAGACAATCATAAATTGAAAGATTCCAAAGATGGTAAGAGATGTCTAATGTTTTTTGAGATTTGCTAATTATTATCGGATCTTCATCAAAGACTTCTCTCAAGTTGCAGCTCCATTTACACGTTTGACTTGTAAAGACAAACTCCAATGGATACAATCAAGAAGCGGATACAACATTTGAAGCTCTAAAGACATTATTTGTTTCTGCATCAATCTTGTATTGAGTTGACTTTTTCAAGGCATTTTTTATGGAAACAGACGCATCAGACTTTGTCTTAGATGCGATTTTGTCACAAATGGGAATAGATGACAAACTTCATCTAGTAGTTTTTTATTCAAAAAAATTTTCAACAGCCGAGATCAATTATGAGATCCATGACAAAGAACTTCTTGCAATCGTGGATTCTTTTTAAGAATGGCGTCATTATCTAGAAGGCGCTTCTAATCCAATCACTGTATACATGGATCACAAGAACCTTGAAAATTTTATGTTGGCACGCGTATTGAATGGTTGTCAAGCTTATTGGAGTATGTCTTTGTCAAGATTTGAGTTTATTATTACTTATTGGCGAAGAAAACAACAAGGTTTGTCTGATGCCCTTTCTAGACATTCTTATTTTGCACCAAAAGAAGGAGATGCAACTTTTGAGCAACAAAGAATGGCCCTTTTGAAACCACAACAGTTTCATCTTCGAGCAATGAAATCAACATTGACTATTGATTCAACTTTTTTTAAGCAAATTCATTTAAGTATGTCCTCAGACCCTCTTGTTCATGATATCTTAGAAAAATTTAGGAGACTCATGATTCTTCTAAATTCGAGTTAAAATATAACCTATTAAATTTTGAAGGATGCCTATATGTTTCAAAAGGAGAAGCACGTTTACGTGTTTTTCAAGCATGTCATGATTTTCCAATGGCAGGACATTTTGGATACAATAAGACTTTGAAACTTATATCAAGAGATTTTTGGTGGCCTCAAATGTGGAAGGCAGTCAAAACCTTTGTACAATCATGTGATATCTACTCAAGATCCAAGACTCCTTGTCATCGACTTTTTGGGCTTCTTCAGCCATTACCTATTCCAGAACAACTATGGTCTTTTATTTCTATGGATTTCATATAGATCTTTTAAGCTCAAGATGTACCATCTTAGTGAACCGATAGTAGTATGAGGGAGATATTGTAACAAAATTGGGATGTTTTAGTGTAATCAAAAGGCAGTTAGTTGTGTGACTCTAACGGTTTAAGTTAATGCAAATAGTCTTTCCGTGTATTCGAATCCTCCTTTACAGATTTACTCTATGCAATATTGGTAGAATAAGTGAGATGAATGAGAACAACAGATTGATACCCAAAGATCGACTGTGCATGAAACAATATTAAAATCTGATCTCTAGTCACAGAAATGGCCACTAAAGGCAAGATAACAGATCATTGGGAGATTGACAATTAGGATTAAAGAGTTAATTTTAAGCAGGGTATAGAGACATTAGACTTATTTTTATAGGATTTGGAAAGAATTAGCAATCGCTATCTAAAGTTAGAATTTGTATTGGAGATTAAGTTTTTATGTAATTAAGTTAGGACCAACACTTTCATCTATTGTGCAAAATTGAAGTGACATCTATAATTGAAAATTTGATAATGTGTAGGTGATTAAGTGTCCTAAGATTGAATAAATATTTGTAACAATCTAATAGTGCAATTGAGATTTACTTGATCTTTAATACAAAGAAGTATCAAAAATTGATAGTTTAGGATTGTTTAAGATTTTTGTAACATTTGAAGATCTATTAGTCAAATTAAGGTGAAATTTGGCATAGTATTAAAAGACTTAAAGAACAAGCTATACACCAATTTTTAGCTAAAGTTAATAATTAAAGAAAGAAAAATTATTGTTGGGATATCTGCATTAACTTCCAAGTTGACTATGGAATAATATTAGTACGATTTTTGGTTAATTTTTAACAATTTATAAGTTGGATTAGGCTAAAACTTTTTAAATATATAGAAGACTTATATTTGCATTTTTATATAAAATTTCATACCAAGTTGATGATCAAATTAAGATTTATAGCTTACTAAAATTTACTAATTAAGATTAGAACTTGCGAAGAGAAATCTAAGTTACTTGATTGTGACAAGTAATGAAGCAATTGGATTTATATGTAGATGAAATTATCAAAAAGAGTATTTTTAAGCACTTTGTATTGACTTAAGCACTCTCATATTGATATTTAAATTATATTCTTCTTATATTGACAAAACCTGTTAAAGATTTTTGGGTATTTGTGAACTGCAACTTCATCTTCTATAGCTAGGTGCCCGGTGCATTTCTAAATAGGACAACACATAATATGACAACATGTCCAATTTGTAAGACATATGTCAAACTTATAAGATAAGTTTCCTATATGTGTTCCATGTAATTAACTTGTTCTATTAGCTACCAATATATAGAACATGTGGCTAATTTGTTGACCAAGTTTTGAATCTATCAATCACCTATAGACTATTAGAGACATACTATTAGAGACATACACTCTGAAAGTTCACAAAACATTCTAAAGATTTTCTATTTGGTGAAAGTAGCTTAAGAAGCTTTATATTAATGGAAAGAGCTTGAAAAGATTTCAAATTGGTAGAAAGAGCTCAAGAAGCTTCTAAGTTGATAGAAGCTATTTGAGAAGCTTCTTAATTTGAAGAAAGCTCCTTTAGAAGCTTCTTAGATAGGGACATATATTGGAGTCAAGGCTGAAGAGATCTTTAGTTTCAACAACACATCTTTTGGAATTTTAGTTCATCTTTTTTGATATTGTTTGTATACTCATCTAGATAATTCAAGTCTTTATTGATTTCTTCTTGAAACTTCTTTCCAATTCAAGTCTCTTGTATTGTATTTTTGTGTCTTTGATAGTTGTCAAGATTGCCTTCATCTTAAATATTAGATTTGAATCCTTCTTATTAGAAGGTAGATTACCACTCTTTTTGAAAGTATACTAGCACTTTAGAGGTTATAAATTATCCTCTTTTAGATTGAAATTTTATTTATTGTAATATTGGAGCTTAATCCCTCTTATGAAAGAGTGGATAATCCCTCTTTTTGAAAGTCTTCACGTATTTTAGAGATTGTAGAGTATCCTCTTCTAAATTGATAATATTTTTTTATAGATTTATTTTTTAGAATGGCTAAAGGTTAAGATATTAATATAATTGAATCTTTTGAGTCCAAGTTAAATGCCATCATAAGTACTCTTACTACTTTATGTACTAGAATTAGAGAGATTGAAGGGATTTTTATAAAACTTTATAATAATGCAATATTTGGAGTATTACAACTAAGATTATATCTACCTCTAAATTCTTTACTTAAGGATATAATACTACCTATGTTGCATTGTCATACTGCATTTACGTACAATGTATAAAAACATTATATATCTTGTATTTATTATTATTATATGTGTGAGTGCTAGAGGTTATTTTAGAAGATATTATAAAGAGAGGATTTATTTTAGCCATTTAATTAGTAAATTAGGATGACTATTTGTTTTGGTTCTTATCTTATTTATATCCTAGAATAGATTCTTTTATAATTAGAAGAAAGATAAAGGTTATTTTACCTTTCTTGTTGACTTTGAGGTAGCATGGACCTTGTGAGGGATAAGAAAGAAGAACATGGGATGAATAGGGCCTATCCAATAGGATTTTGGCTGCCCATATGCTCTGGGCATGGGTTGATGTGGAAGAAAAGGGGGATATAATCCTCTTGCTGGACCTCGGATTTGGAGAGTTTTTGAGCAATGAATTTTGAAGAGAGATAGCTCTGAGGATATAGAAGCGTATATAATGGAAATTGAGATGTGTGTTTTTTGAATTGTGAGGATTCTAGAACCTATTCATTTGCTTACATTGGAGTTGTGACCAAAAAGTTATGCTTGTTTTAGTAGAATGAGGTCTTCTGTTATCAAAAAGTGATAGCAGAAACTTTGATCTGCCACTGCAAGTTTGATTTCGAGTCTTTTTTAGTGAAATTTATAGAAAGTGTGGAAAATTATGCTAGCTTTCTATCAAAACATCTCTTGTAGCATTTGGAGTTGGAGAAAAAAAAATTGTGAGCTTGAGAGTGGGAAAGGGTCTGCTACCTCAGGATGAAGAAGAGTAGAGACTTTGTTCAACCACCCAAGTCGGATAGTCTCTTTAATCTTTTTGATATTTTAGGTGCTTATAGTAGCTTATATAAGCTTTCTATGAAAATAAAAATCAATACATTTGGAGCTTTTATGATAGTTTTATGAGCCGTGAAGTGTCAAGAAGGCAAATTGTTGCTAGGGTTTGAAGAATAGAATCAACTAGCTATAAAATCTGGAGTTTGAGAGGCATGCATGCAAAATTTTAGAAAAAGTTAGATGATAGAGTGAGTTTTTTAAAAAGCTATTACATGCCTAATTTGGAGAAGGAAAGTAATCACAACAAAGGCTGAAGTGAAGAGGAGCTTTGCTGCCTTTGCATTTGCTAGGAAATTTTAGTGCATATTTCTTTTAGCCATATCTTTTAAATGGTAAGACATCTATTTGTGAAATTTTGATATGTTTTACAATGGTTTTTGGCTTTTTACTCTTGTCTCTATATATACTATCTAACTAGGAGCTATGTGGTGATGTTCTATAGGACCTCCAATATGTGTTGACTTTGAAGGCCACTTGCTTTAGCTTGCAAGGCAAGTTTTTTACATGTGCGCCACGTAGTTAGCTTGAAGAATAAGCTATTAACATGTGTGGCACATGGTTAACTTGTTGACCAATTTTCTAACCAAGAAATCAACTGTGGACACCTATACGGTCAAAGCAGCGTCTATGAAGCTTCCAAGAAGTTTTTTTAAAAGATATTGTAGAATTAACCTACTTTTACCTATTTTTATCTAATTCTATTTAATTATATAGGTAACAATGTGTATGTTCTTGACATTACCCCTCCTTTAAGGCACGAGTTCCACGAGGAGTGGTGGTTAGATGTTGAGAAAGTCTAAGATGCGCCGGATTATATTTGCCACATACTCTGATCTTTGTTCTCTTCGAAGGTAATTAATGGGTCTTCTCAGCCATCGATAATGTCCCATTCCAAGGCAAGAAGACCACCCTATTATTTGATCATTGTTGGGACCTTCATAACTTCTTTCGATAACACGTTTGGAACACCATCAGGAGTTGTTCCTACCTCCAATAAAATCACCAAACATCGGGAGTCTCTTCCAAGGTCGTGATAGCAAACACGTTGTATCTCGCCATCTATTCGAAGAAGAATATGTCGTTCTTGAAGATCTTCATCTCGGTTGCATCGTCTTGAAGGTTGTGACAATCGCAATGTCTCATCCGGCAAGTCAACAAATGAAGGCTCTTGAGTCATATCCGCTAGTTGTTGGTTCTCCATTTCGCCAGTATGCCGTCTGAAAGAAGTTACAAAAGCAAGGTTAGAAGTTGAATGTTATCTTGCCTAGATCTTGTTTTTCTTTTTTTTATAGGAAGGTCTTCATCTTAGTCTTGGTTTTTGATGGATGTTTTTGATGAAAGGTCTCCACACCTTTCCTTCTTTGCATTGCAAGATTCTTTGCGGTGTCATCTGCATTTTACGTGCGATGTGTATAAAAATATGAAAAATCTTGTATCTATTGTTAATATATGTGTGAGTGCTAGAGGTTATTTTAGAAGATATTATAAGGAGAGGATTTATTATAGCCACTTAATTAGTGAATTAAGATGGCTATTTGTTTTATTCTTACCTTATTTATATCCTAGAATAGACTCTTTTGTAATTAGAAGAAAGGTAAAGGTTGTTTTACCTTTCTTGTTGACTTTGAGGTAGAATGGACCTTATGAAGGATAAGAAAGAAGAGCATGGGGTGAATAAGGCCCATCCAATAGGATTTGGCTGCCCATGTGGGCGTCTCATAGTCTAATATAGAAAGAAAGGGAGATATACTCCTCTTGTTAGACCGAGAGAGAGGCAGTTTTGAATAGTGAACTTTGGAGAGAGATAGCTCCGAGGAGATAGAAGTGTTTGTAGTGAAAATTGGTGGGTGTGTTCTTCAAGTTGTGAGGATTCTAGAACCTACTCACTTGCTTGTATTGGAGTTGTGAACAAAAGGTTATGCTTGTTTTAGTAGATAGAGGTTTGCTGCCACCCGACGAAGAGGGGCAGAAACTTCGAGCTGCCACTGCAAGTTTGATTTCAACTCTTTCTTAGTGAAATTCATAGAGAGTGTGGAAGATTGTGCTAGCTATCTATCAAGACATCTCTTGTAGCATTTGGAGTTGGAGAGCAAAAGTTGTGAGCTTGAGAGTGGGAAAGGGTTTGCTGCCACCCGACGAAGAGGGGCAGAAACTTTGTTCAACCACCCAAGTCGGACAATCTCTTCAATCTTTTTGATATTTAGGTGCTTGTAGAAGCTTGTATAAGCTTTCCACAAAAACAAAAATCAATACATTTGGAGCTTTGATGAAAGTTTTATGAGCCGTGAAGTGTCAAAAAGGGCAAATTGTTGCTAGGGTTTGAAGAGTAGAATCAACTAGCTACAAAATCTGGAGTTTGAGAGGCATGCATGCGAAATTTTAGAAAAAGTTAGATGATAGAGTGAGCTTTCTAAAAAGCTATTGCATGCCTAATTTGGAGAAGGGAAGTAATCACAACAAAGGCTGAAGTGAAGAAGAGCTTTGCTGCCTTTGCATTTGCTGGGAAATTTTAGTGCCTATTTCTTTTAGCCATAACTTTTAAATGGTAAGACATCTATTTTTGAAATTTTGATATGTTTTACAATGGTTTTTGGCTTTTACACTCTTGTCTTTATATATACTATCTAACTAGAAGCTACGTGGTGATGTTCTATAGGACCTCTAATATATGTTGACTTTGAAGGCCACTTGCCTTAGCTTGCAAGGCAAGTTTTTTACATGTGCGCCACGTAGTTAGCTTGAAAAACAAGCTATTAACATGTGTGGCACATGGTTAATTTGTTGACCAAGTTTCTAACCAAGAAATCAACTATGGACACCTATAGGATCAAAGCAGCGTCTATGAAGCTTCCAGGAAGTTTTTCTAGAAGATATTATTGAATTAATCTATTTTTACCTACTTTTATCTAATTCTACTTAATTATATAGGTAACTATGTATATGTCCGTGACATTATCCTTCCTTTTAGGCACGAGTTCCACGAGGAGCGGTGGTTAGATATTAAAGAAGTCTAAGATGCGCCGGATTGTATTTGCCACATACTCTGATCTTTGTTCTCTTCGAAGGTAATTAATAGGTCCTCTTAGCCATCAATAATGTCCCATTCTAGGGCGGGAAGACCACCCTGTTATTTGATCATTGTTGTGACCTTCATAACTTCCTTCGAATAACACGTTTGGAACACCATCAGGAGTTGTTCCTACCTCCAATAAAATCACCAAACATCGGGAGTCTCTTCCAAGGTCGTGATAGCAAACACGTTGTATCTCGCCATCTATTCGAAGAAGAACATGTCGTTCTTGAAGATCTTCATCTCGGTTGCATCGTCTTGAAGGTTGTGACAATCGCAATGTCTCATCCGGCAAGTCAACAAATGAAGGCTCTTGAGTCATATCCGCTAGTTGTTGGTTCTCCATTTCCTCAGCGCCACAAATACAAAGAAGTTACAAACAAGGTTAGAAAGTTGAATGTTATCTTGCCTAGATCTTGTTTCTTTTATAGGAGAGGTCTTCATCTTGGTTTTGATGGATGTCGTTGATGAAAGGTCTCCACCTTCCTTGCTGCATTTGCAAGATTCTTTGCCGGTGTCATACTGCATTTACGTGCAGTGTATAAAAATATGAAAAATCTTGTATCTATTGTTAATATATGTGTGAGTGCTAGAGGTTATTTTAGAAGATATTATAAGGAGAGGATTTATTATAGCCACTTAATTAGTGAATTAAGATGGCTATTTGTTTTGTTCTTACCTTATTTATATCCTAGAATAGACTCTTTTGTAATTAGAAGAAAAGTAAAGGTTGTTTTACCTTTCTTGTTGACTTTTGAGGTAGAATGGACCTTATGAAGGATAAGAAAGAAGAGCATGGGGTGAATAAGGCCCATCCAATAGGATTTGGCTGCCCATGTGGGCGTCTCATAGTCTAATATAGAAAGAAAGGGAGATATACTCCTCTTGTTAGACCGAGAGGGGGAGGCAGTTTTGAATAGTGAACTTTGGAGAGAGATAGCTCCGAGGAGATAGAAGTGTTTGTAGTGAAAATTGGTGGGTGTGTTCTTCAAGTTGTGAGGATTCTAGAACCTACTCACTTGCTTGTATTAGAGTTGTGAACAAAAGGTTATGCTTGTTTTAGTAGAGTGAGGTTTGCTGCCACCCGACGAAGAGGGGCAGAAACTTCGAGCTGCCACTGCAAGTTTGATTTCAACTCTTTCTTAGTGAAATTTATAGAGAGTGTGGAAGATTGTATTAGCTATCTATCAAGACATCTCTTGTAGCATTTGGAGTTGGAGAGCAAAAGTTGTGAGCTTGAGAGTGGGAAAGGGTTTGCTGCCACCCGACGAAGAGGGGCAGAGACTTTGTTCAACCACCCAAGTCGGACAGTCTCTTCAATCCTTTTGATATTTTAGGTGCTTATAGTAGCTTATATAAGCTTTTTACAAAAACAAAAATCAATACATTTGGAGCTTTGATGAAAGTTTTATGAGCCGTGAAGTGTCAAAGAGGGAAAATTGTTGCTAGGGTTTGAAGAGTAGAATCAACTAGCTACAAAATCTGGAGTTTGAGAGGCATGCATGCAAAATTTTAGAACAAGCTAGATGATGGAGTAAGCTTTCTAAAAAGCTATTGCATGTCCAATTTAGAGAAGGGAAGTGATCACAACAAAGGCTGAAGTGAAGAGGAGCTTTGCTGCCTTTGCATTTACTTGGAAATTTTAGCGCCTACTTCTTTTAGCCATAACTTTTAAATGGTAAGTCATCTATTTGTGAAATTTTGATATGTTTTACAATGGATTATTGGCTTTTTATAGGCTGTAAGAACGCTTGATTCGACCTTTGGATGAATTTTTCGTGATTTATTTAGTTTCAGTTTGTTGTATAACTTGTATTCCTCATATGCGGTTGTATTTTGAGGTATACTTGAATACATACATACTTTGCTTATACTTTTTATACAAGTATATATACTTGTATTTATACAAGTATTCTATAAGTATTCTACAAGTATTATACATAATATTTATACAAGTATTTGTACAAGTATTATACCAAGGATTTATACAAGTATTTATACAAGTGTTATACCAAGGATTTATACAAGTATTTATACAAGTATTTGTATAAGTATTATTCAAGTATTTATACTTTATATTTGTACAAGACTTATACAAGAATAATATAAGTATAACGAAACGAAGAAAATATTAATGCAGTATAGAACTATCTTTACTGGCAGCTTCACTCATATTCGCATGAGATTACAGCTTGGTAGGAACGGCGTTTTAGAGCAAGTCTCTCTCACGACACTTAGGATTCATGTCGCATTTCCATAATAATATATCCTTAATGAATAAAATATTAGCTTATTTTAAAGTAGCCTCGAATCTCTAGACTTCTTCTCGCTCCAAATTCTTCATTGTTGCTCCTTCTATAGGAGGCGGTGGCATTTGTTTTCTTCCTTGTATATTTGTTGTCTTATATGGCTCAAGTAGAGATACGTGGAATACAGGATGAATCTTCATAGACTCCGGTAGCTTTAATTGATAAGTGACTAGATTGACTTGTTCACAAATTGAGAATGGTGCAAGCCTACGATAGTCCAACTTATCACAAGGATGAACAGTCTTGATATTTCGACGAAGTAGCCATACCTTATCACCAACATGGAATTAAAATTGTTGCTTGCGATAGACATCTGCATTGGTCTTTTGTCGTTCTTGAGCTTCTTTTAATCGCACCTTTATTATTGCATGTAGCTCTGCCAACTGATTTGCCAAATCTTTTGCTGTAGGATTATCAGCTTTTGAAAAGTCAAAAATATCAAGTCGTGGGTGATAACCATAATTGGCAAAGAAAGGTGTTTGTTGAGTAGAAGAATGTATCGAATTATTATAAGCAAACTCTGCCAATGGCAAAAGAATTGTCCAATCGTCTTGATGGTAATTGATGGTACACCTCAAATATTGCTCCAAGACTTGGTTCACTCGTTCCGTTTGACCATCTGTTTGAGGATGGAAGGCTGAAGATAGTTTTATATCCACCTTCAATATCTTGAACAGGGTTCTCCAAAATTTGGATACAAATTGCGTTCCTCTATCTGATATAATATCCCTTGGCAATCCATGATGGCAATAGATGTTGTCAAGAAAGAGCTTAGCTGTTTCTTCACCTGTGATAGATTTTGTACATGATACAAAGTGTGCCATCTTGGTGAACCAATCTACAATCACGAATATGGAATCATATGAACTTGAAATTGGTAGATCTGTGATAAAATCCATAGAGATAGAAGACCATGGTTGTTCTGGTATAGGTAGTGGTTGGAGAAGTCCGTAAGATCGATGACGAGGGGTTTTTGATCTTGAACAAACATCGTATGATTGTACAAATTTCTTAACTGCCTTCCACATTTGAGGCCACCAAAAATCTCTTGATATTAGTTCCAGAGTCTTGTTGTATCAAAAATGTCCTACTGCAGAAAAATTGTGACGAGCTTCAAGAGCACGTAGTCGTGCTTCGCCTTCTAGGATATACAAGCGTCCCTCAAAGTAGAATAGATTGTTCTTGAATTCAAACTTGGAAGTATCATGAGACTTAGATAAATTATTCTTAATATCATGAACAAGAGGGTCTGAGGACATACTTGACTGGATTTTTTTGAAAAAATTCGAATCAATGGTCAATATTTATTTGATTGCTCAAAAATAAAATTGTTCTGGCTTCAAGAGGATCGTTTTTTGTTGATCAAAAGCTGCATCTCTTTCTTTTGGAGCAAGATAAGAACGTCTAGAAAAGGCATCAGACAAACCTTGTTGTTTTCCTGGCCTATACGTGATAATGAACTCGAATCTTGACAAAGACATACTCCAATGAGCTTGACGATGATTTAAAACACGTGCTGACATGAAATACTCGAGATTCTTGTAATCTGTATATACGGTGACTGGGTGGGAGGCGCCTTCTAGATAATGACGCCATTCTTGAAAAGAGTCCACGATTGCAAAAAGTTCTTTGTCGTGGATCTCATAATTAATCTCGGCTGCTAAAAACTTTCTTGAATGAAAAGCTATTGGATGAAGTTTGTCATTTGTTCCCATGTGTGACAATACGGCATCCAATGCAAAATCTGATGCATCTATTTCCATAAAAAATGCTTTAGAAAAGTCGACGCGATAGAAGATTGGTGCAG
>JAWRVF010002043.1:0-25024 GCA_036785485.1 Physcomitrellopsis africana
CTATAGAATGCCGCCATGTAGTTCTTAGATAGATAGTATATATAGAGATAAGAGTGAAGCCTTCTTTATTCTTGTCAATGCCTTTTTTATTCTTAGTCTTGTTTCAAGAATCTCTAGTCCTCTTATTGTTGATAATAGCCATTCTAATTTTAATACTATATCATCTTTGAGTAATTTTGAATAGCACAAGAATATATTTTGTTCTTTTATGATTCATATTTTTTTCCTTTATAGTTTGAAAAGAGTGAAGATTTATTATTCTTGTTTTGGTATTTAAGAAGTAAGTGGATTATTCCACTTCTATTGTTGCATTTAAAAATTGTAGATTATCCACCTTTAAACTAATATTTTTTTATTTTTTAACTTTAATTTTTTTAAAAAAAAAGAATAGATCACTTGTGAAGATAAAATTCACTCTTCAACCCAAAGTATAAGGTGGCCTCCATTAAGAGCTGCTTATAAATTGTAGTGCAAAGTATAAGGAGCAATAAACAACAATGAAGGAAAAAAAATAACACAATACAAATAAAATATGTGCAATTGAGTAATTACACACTACAAAACTAGTCGTAGTCTATTCACTATGTTTTCATCTAGTAAAAAATAAAAATAAAAAATAAAAAATAAAAATTATATTTTTCAATAGATAATTCTTTTATCTTTTTAATGATATAAAAAACATGTAAATCCAAGTTACTATGAATAAGTTATAATAGTTCAAAGATAAAAGATAAAGAATTAAAAAATTAAGTGAGTAATTTTTACCTCAAGGGTAACTTGCTTAAGAGATCAAGAGTTCGAACCTCACCAAGGCTCACAAGTAGTGTATATGGGTGTCCTAGAGAGGCTACAAGGCTTTAGTCTTATCCTCCTACCTACATCCAAGATGCCACAACCCATATGGGACTTGTGCACCTTCCTTCCTACAAGGACTATACTAGCTGCTGGTCCTCTTATTTTCTATTAGTAAAACTCCTTATTTTGCAATTTTAACTTCACCATAGTGTTCAAAAATATCCAATTAGCCTAGGAACCTCATGTGGCCTTCAAATCTTACTCCATTTCTTCATAATGGCTCCCAAGGTGGTAAAACTCATTTTTACCAAAATCTTAAAAATTCTTTTAAAAATTCCTAAGAAATTCTAAATAAATTCTAAATAAATTATAAAAATTCTTATAATAATTCTAAAGTGATAGTATCAATTTAAAACTATTTTATTCTACCTTGGTGATTTTTTATAATAATAAAATCAATTTAAATCTACTAAAAATCCTATTTTCTATATAAATAATTAAAAAGATAGGAGATTTCTTTCTCATGCTTCTTCTACTTATTAAGTAATATATATATATATATATATATATATATATAATAAGTGGTACATAAAGATAGAAGGCCAATATAGACATTGGTCTCCATCACTAAATACTAATTCTTATAATTAAGAAAAAATACTAAACCAACTAAGATAATTGCCTCCAAGACTTACTAAGACTCCATTTCTTCTCCACTAATACTATTCTCTTTTATTTGGCATCTTCTAAACACATCTTCACCTAATAATTATAATTTTGATACTTAAATATATTCTTTTGTTCTAAAACAACTAATGAGTCAATTTGATGTCTCATACATGGCAATCATCTGGGACGACTTGCAAAAGAGAAGAACCTAGAACTGTCCTCGTAAAAATACTATTGAATAAAAAGAAGATTTTTCTAGAGAAGTTTTTAACAACTACCTAAAATAAAAATGAGTAAGTTGCTACTAATCTAAAAGAACTAAAATTGATTTTGTTCCATAGAACTAAACAAAGAAGATTAAAAAAAATTAAATCTAACCTAAGAATTGATGATTATAGAAAAAAAAATTAGAGCTAAAAGATAAAAAATAAAAAATAAAAGGTAATATTTTTAAATTCTTTCTGATCATGAGAGGATTTTAATACTGATCTTCTAAGGCCTATATATCCTTTTGGAGTTAAGGTTGGTCTTTTCTTGCATTAACACTAGCTCATTGGGATAGCTCATTTTTCCAACCAGATTTGAATACGGATGTTCCATTAACAACCTCTCTTATAACCAATACTTCTACTTCTTTTAGATATTTATCAAGTACAAGTTATAAATTCTAATATTCTAATTTATTTTTTTTTTTTTATTTTTTTTTACATTCAAAAAATCTGAGGATCTAATTAAAATATCTTCTTCACTTATTTGGAATATATTTGATTGTATCATGAAGGAGACTAAATTTTGAGAGAAGAAAATTAATAAATATACCGCTTGCTTTGAATTTAATGTTATTCTTCTTAACTTTATTAAATTTTGATGTGATATTTGTTTTTTCTTAGACCTCGAATAAAAAATTAGAACTTAAAGATGAGGTGCTTTCTTTTAGTGTGTAATAATCACACCTATATTCCCAAGCATCTATTTCCAGAAGTTCATTAGGAAAAATCTTCCATTCAGTATTTGAAATCAAACGTTAGAATTGTCGTTGGAAAGACTTTTAACTAAAATAAGGCCCATCTATAAAGCATCAAATTTCTGAGAAAATTCAATCTTCTAGCATCTCGAAAAAAGACCATATATATTGTCACGGACATATACATAGTTACTTATATGATCAGATAGAACTAGATAAAAGAAGGTAAAAGCAGGTTAATTCCATAATATCTTTAGAGAAACTTCCTAGAAACTTCATAGACGCTGCTTTGACTTTATAAGTGTCCATAGTAGACTTTTGGATTAGAAACTTGGTCAATAAGTTAGCCACATGTCGCATATGTTGGTAGCTTGAAGACCAAGCTAAATACGTGGCGAACATATAGGAAACTTGCCCTGCAAGTTCGACACGTGTCTTGTAACTTGGACACATGTCTTGTAAATTGGACACGTGTTGGAGGTCCTATAGAACGTCGCCACTTAGCTCTTAGGTAGATAGTATAAATAGAGACAAGAGTGAAGCCTTCTTCACTCTTGTCAACTCCTTTCTTGTTTCCAGTCTAGTTCAAGGGTCTCTAGTTTTCTTGTCTTTTGGCATTAACCATTCCAGTTTCTTTTTAATATATATACTTCTTTAAATTTATTTGTTTGAGAGAGGTCTCACTTGCTTATTTGACTTCATCCAGTTATTGTCCTTGACAGATTGACAAGAGTACACATACAATATCAGAGCTTTGTCTTTTCTTGATTAAGAGTGGATTACTCCTTTCTCTTGATAAGACATAAGCATATTAGAAGTTGTGGAGTACCCACTTCTTAACTGATATTGTTTCTAGAATTTTTTTCTTTTGAATGTGTATTCCGTATTTCTTGAAGTAAGAGTAGACATCTTCCTTTCTATTATATTATCATGGCAGAGCTTGCAAAAATGAAGAGTGTAATGGCACAAATGCAAGAGCAAATGAGAGAATTAATGCTTGCAATGCATCAACTCAGTTTACCACCACAAGGAACATCAAGATTAGCAGGAAGTAAAGATGTAGAGATGGTTGGAGCTACGTCAATATCTACACCAAACCATGCTACCTCACCGATGATGGAGCACCGTTCAAACGTTAGAGAACCAAAAATCAGTTTGCCTGAGAAGTTTGATGGCACAAAATCTAAATTTCGAGGATTCATCAATCAGGTACAACTGGTGATCGAACTTCAACCTCAGAGTTATCCTACGCAAGGATCTCAACTTAAGTTTATTGGAACGTTACTTTCGGGTCTTGCCTTATCATGGTTTTCATCTTTTCTTGAACAACGTGATCCAATATTGGATAATTTGGAGGCATTTTTTGCGGAATTTTGATCGATGTATGGAAAACATGATGCAATTTGTGTTGCAACCAATAAGATTCACATCCTACAACAAGGCAATTGATCAGTGTCATCATACGCTTCACAATTTTGACAACTAGCGACCGACATCAAGTGGGACGATGCTGCACTCATCAGTCAATTTCTCTACGGATTACAATATGAGGTAAAAAAGTTAATGCTCAATTTACTCGATCCTCAGACATTGAGTCAAGCAATTGATTTTGTTGTGAAGTGTGACAATCGACTTTTTGAGTTTTGATCCGAGAGTCGTACAAGGGAGCCTCAACGTTATTATTCAATGGCAACATCAACATCCTCACAAAACGTACATTCGAAAGTAGAAGACATGCAAATTGATGCGGTACGTTTTAAACCTCTTACTGAACAAGAAAAGATTCGTCGTCATCAAGAAGGATTATGTTTATATTGTGGAGAACCTAAGCACACTGCTCAACATTGTCCAAAGAACGTCGCAACTATAAAATGAGGAGTACAGTTGTCAAAGAAGACAACATGTCGGAAAACGAATTTGTCTAGCTACAATAAGAACCATGCAGCTGGAACCCTGTACAATTCCCAGTAAAGGTCCTATTCTCGAATCTCCTTATTTTACGATAGACGACATTTAGTTTAAAAAATTATAGAGTCATTTAGAATTTTAAATAGCCTCAAAGATGTTTCTAGATGAACAATTTGTTGCTAATCTAGAAATACCTTAAGATAAAAACGTAAATCCGTGACATGAGAAGTCATAGATGTACGCCCATTGTCCTCAGGACACATACTTACAAACCCATCCTATAAAAGTAACAGATAGTCAGTAAATAGCCATGTAACCTTAATATAATTAAATTGGCCTAATCCAGCTATTCTAGGCTCATTAGAAAATATAACCTCAAATATTGGAATTCTCGTGAGACTGACTTTTTTCTAGAATATTATTAAACAATAATTTATAAAGTAAAAGCTTTTATACACGTTAAATAAAGAAGGACCAACTTTTGCTATTTACGTAACACCCATTTTTGATAGTGGAAAGGCTTCAAGTGGCATTCCAAGCCAATATCGAGACTATCAAGATGTTTTTGAGAAGAAGAATACTGATATTCTTCCGGAGCATCGCCCATATGATTGTTCGATTGATCTCAAAGATGGATCTCAGCCTCCTTTTGGACCAATCTATAATTTATCACAAAATGAGTTGGCTGAACTCAAGGAGTATATTGAAGAGAATTTGGCCAAGAACTTCATACGCCATTCCAAATCTCCTGCAGGAGCTCCAATTCTATTTGTGAAGAAAAAAGATGGATCATTACGAATGTGTGTGGATTATCGGGGATTTAACAAGATCACTATCAAGAACAGGTATCCACTACCTTTAATCTCTGGACTTCTTGATCAACTAAATCAAGCTAAGATCTATACAAAAATAGATCTACGAGGAGCATACAACTTGGTTTGTATTAAAGAAGGAGATGAATAGAAAACTGCATTTCGAACAAGGTATGGACATTTCGAATATAATGTTATGCCTTTTGGACTCACAAATACACCAGCTGCTTTCCAACATCTCATGAACAATGTTTTTCATGAATTCTTAGATGATTTTGTTGTCTGCTACCTAGACAACATTTTAATGTACTCTAAGAACGTAGAAGAGCACAAAACACATGTTCGTCATGTCTTACAAAAACTCAGAGAAACAGGATTGTATGCCAAGATGGAAAAGTGTGTATTTCACACTACTCAAGTTGACTTCTTAGGATATATCATCTCAAATGATGGCCTCATGATCGATCCTAAGAAAGTCCAAACAATCATGGATTGAAAGATTCCAAAAACAGTAAGGGATGTATAATATTTTTTAGGATTTGCCAATTACTATCAAATCTTCATCAAGAACTTCTCTCAAGTTGCAGCCCCACTTACACGTTTGACTTGTAAGGACAAGCTCGAGTGGAGTAAAGAAGCAGAAGCATCATTTGAAGCTTTGAAGATAGCTTTTACTTTTGCACCAATCTTGTATCGCGTTGATTTTTTCAAGGCATTCTTTATGGAAACAAACGCATCTGATTTTGCTTTGGGCGCAGTATTGTCACAAATGGGAACAGATGACAAACTCCATCCAGTAGCTTTCTATTCCAAGAAATTTTCAGCAGCAGAGATCAACTACAAAATCCACGATAAAGAACTTCTCGCAATTGTGGATTCTTTTCAAGAATGGCGTCATTATCTAGAAGGCGCTTCTAGTCCAGTCACCGTATATACGGTGTCATACTGCATTTACGTGCAGTGTATAAAAATATGAAAAATCTTGTATCTATTATTAATATATGTGTGAGTGCTAGAGGTTATTTTAGAAGATATTATAAAGAGAGGATTTATTATAGCCACTTAATTAGTGAATTAAGATGGCTATTTGTTTTGTTCCTACCTTATTTATATCCTAGAATAGACTCTTTTGTAATTAGAAGAAAAGTAAAGGTTATTTTACCTTTCTTGTTGACTTTTGAGGTAGAATGGATCTTGTGAGGGATAAGAAAGAAGAGCATGGGGTGAATAAGGCCCATCCAATAGGATTTGGCTGCCCATGTGGGCGTCTCATAGTCTAATATGGAAAGAAAGGGAGATATACTCCTCTTGCTAGACCAAGAGAGTAGTTTAAACTTTGAGAGAGAGGATATTCTGAGGAGATAGAAGTGTTTAGGAAGGATGGGTGTTCGAGTTGTGAGGATTCTGAACTCACTTGCTTGTATTGGAGTTGTGAACAAAAAGTTATGCTTGTTTTAGTAGAGTGAGGTTTGCTGCCACCCGACGAAGAGTGCGGTGAAACTCGAGCTGCCAATGTGCATGGATTTCAACCCCTTTCAGTTTATAGAGAGAGAGGAAGATTGTGCTAGCTATCTATCAAGATATCTTGTAGTATCGGAGCTGGAGAGCAAAGTTAGAGCTGAGGCATTCCCGGGTCGAGCGAGATTTCAACGGGGCAAAGAGACTTCAAGTAATAAATGATGCGCCGATGTCCCCTTAACTTCTTTGATATTTTAGGTGCTTATAGTATTTTGTGTAATTCTACAAAAAACAAAATCAATATCGGTTTTGATGAAAGTTTTACGAGCCGAAGTAAATAAAGAGAAAATTGTTGCTAGTTTGAAGAGTAGGTAACCCAGACTAGCTACAAAATCTGGAGTTTGAAAAGCCATGTATGAAATTTCCAGAGCAAGTTGATGATGGAGTGAGCTTTCAAAAAGCTATTGTATGTCCAATTTGGAGAAGTGAAGTGATCACAACAGTGCTGAAGTAGCAGGAGCTGGCGTTTTGTATTGGTTTGGAAATTTTAGTTCACTTTCAGCCATAACTTTTAAATGGTAAAGTCATATACTATGATTCACATCGCTCTCTTGATGGAAAACGGATTATTGGCTTTCCATAGGCTTTAAGCACGCTTGATTCGACCTTTGGATGAATTTTTAGTGATTTATTTAGTTTCAGCTTGTTGTATAACTTGTATTCCTCATATGCGGTTGTATTTTGAGGTATACTTGAATACAAACATACTTTGCTTATACTTTTTACACAAGTATATATACTTGTATTTATACAAGTATTCTATAAGTATTCTACAAGTATTATACATAATATTTGTACAAGTATTTGTACAAATATTATACGAAGGATTTATATAAGTATTTGTACAAATATTATATCAAGGATTTATACAAGTATTTATACAAGTATTTGTATAAGTATTATTCAAGTATTTATACTTTATATTTGTACAAGACTTGTACAAGTATAATACAAGTATAACTTGAAAGCTTGAAGAAATATTGTGCAAGTATAGAACATACTTGCACGGCTTCCTCTCATGTTCCCTGCAAGTTCTAGTAGCAGCTAGGAACCCGGCGTTTTCCCAAGGCGAATTCTCTCTACCCGACATATATTTGGTGCTTCCACTGAGAGATGCTTTGAGGCTATTAGTTTTGGCTAAGGCAATATGGAGGATACTAGAGGGGATTTCTTTGAAGCCCAATCAAACATGGACACCATTCTAGGAGCTTTGGCAATATTTATGGATCAATATAAAACTCAAGCTGGAGGTAATGGAGCTACCAAGGCTTTGAAGGGTGTTGTTGACAAGATTGGGAGATCCTCTTTCTTTGTTCATCCAGGAGAAGGGTCACTTTTAAAAGAAAAATGGGATGAGAGGACAGTCAATGCCAAGGAAAAGAAAAAGAAAGCTGATTCTAAAGGAAAAGCTATGGAAGAGAAGGCTAGTAATGGTCAAATGGTTAAAGAAGAAAATGATTATTTGACTAATGAGGAGGAAGATATGATCTTACAAATGTTTACACAAACCTGCATGGTCAGCAACAAAAGTGATATAACCAAAGATAAAAGTTTTGTGGAATGTGAGAAGATGGTGGAAAATAACGAAGAAGGGATTAGAGACTATGATATAAAGGTCCAGGCCTTACAAACTCAAGAAGAGAAAGTTGGAGAAATAGAAGAATTTTTCAATGGAGAAATGGAAGATGAGATTTTACAAATATTTGTTGGAATGAATATGAGTAAAAGAAGGATTATTATGTATACAATATATATCCAAAATGAAGGTGAATTTGAATATGGAAGAGCGCAAGGCTTAACAAAAGAAGCCCAGACTATCCAAATTCAAGAATGTGTGGTTGAAGAAATAACAAATGAAAAGATGATTCACAAGGACACAAAGATACTTATCTATGCAAATAACTACAACTTTGAGTGTGGTAAAGAAGAAAAGGTGGACTATTATCATTTATTTTGGACAATTATGAAGCTTCGAGAGCTTGAAGATATGATTTTAGCTTTGATTATTCTTAGCTTTTAGATAAAAATCATATCAAGAAGACTTTTTGACAGGGGAAAATGGCCCATTGAAATAAGCTAGAAATCGATACTAAGAGTTTTAAATAATATGGAAACATATAGAAGAAGGGATGGAAAGTTTCATACCAATGATCTTGAAGAATTCTTAACTCCATCAGAGACCAAAGAAATACCAGAAGGTGATGAAGAGATTGAAACAGTGCATGAAGAGGATTAAACTTGGCACATACCGGAGGATGTGCAGGTTTAGAGGGGGAGCATGTCATACTGCATTTACGTGCAGTGTATAAAAATATGAAAAATCTTGTATCTATTGTTAATATATGTATGAGTGCTAGAGGTTATTTTAGAAGATATTATAAGGAGAGGATTTATTATAGCCACTTAGTTAGTGAATTAAGATGGCTATTTGTTTTGTTCCTACCTTATTTATATCCTAGAATAGACTCTTTTGTAATTAGAAGAAAGGTAAAGATTGTTTTATCTTTTTTGTTGACTTTTGAGGTAGAATGGACCTTATAAAGGGTAAGAAAGAAGAGCATGGGGTGAATAAGGCCCATCCAATAGGATTTGGCTGCCCATGTGGGCGTCTCATAGTCTATTATAGAAAGAAAGGGAGATATACTCCTCTTGTTAGACCGAGAGAGAGAGACAGTTTTAAATAGTGAACTTTGGAGAGAGATAGCTCTGAGGAGATAGAAGTGTTTGTAGTGAAAATTGGTGGGTGTGTTCTTCAAGTTGTGAGGATTCTAGAACCTATTCACTTGCTTGTATTGGAGTTGTGAACAAAAGGTTATGCTTGTTTTAGTAGAGTGAGGTTTGCTGCCATCCGACGAAGAGGGGCAGAAACTTCGAGCTGCCACTGCAAGTATGATTTCAACTCTTTCTTAGTGAAATTTATAGAGAGTGTGGAAAATTGTGCTAGCTTTCTATCAAGACATCTCTTGTAGCATTTGGAGTTGGAGAGCAAAAGTTGTGAGCTTGAGAGTGGAAAAGGGTTTGCTGCCACCTGATGAAGAGGGGCAGAGACTTTGTTCAACCACCCAAGTCGGACAGTCTCTTTTATCCTTTTGATATTTTAGGTGCTTATAGTAGCTTATGTAAGCTTTCTACAAAAACAAAAATCAATATATTTGGAGCTTTGATGAAAGTTTTATGAGCCGTGAAGTGTCAAAGAGGAAAAATTGTTGCTAGGGTTTGAAGAGTAGAATCAACTAGCTACAAAATCTGGAGTTTGAGAGGCATGCATGCGAAATTTTAGAACAAATTAGATGATGGAGTGAGCTTTCTAAAAAGCTATTGCATGTCCAATTTGGAGAAGAGAAAGGATCACAACAAAGGCTGAAGTGAAGAGGAGCTTTGCTGCCTTTGCATTTGCTTGGAAATTTTAGCGCCTACTTCTTTTAGCCATAACTTTTAAATGGTAAGTCATATATTTGTGAAATTTTGATATGTTTTATAATGGATTATTGGCTTTCCATAGGCTATAAGCACGCTTGATTCGACCTTTGGATGAATTTTTAGTGATTTATTTAGGTTCAGTTTGTTGTATAACTTGTATTCCTCATATGCGGTTGTATTTTGAGGTATACTTGAATACATACATACTTTGTTTATACTTTTTAGACAAGTATATATACTTGTATTTATACAAGTATTCTATAAGTATTCTACAAGTATTATACATAATATTTGTACAAGTATTTGTACAAGTATTATACCAAGGATTTATACAAGTATTTGTACAAGTGTTATATCAAGGATTTATACAAGTATTTGTACAAGTGTTATATCAAGGATTTATACAAGTATTTATACAAGTATTTGTATAAGTATTATTCAAGTATTTATACTTTATATTTGTACAAGACTTGTACAAGTATAATACAAGTATAACTTGAAAGCTTGAAGAAATATTGTGCAAGTATAGAACATACTTGCACGGCTTCCTCTCATGTTCCCTGCTAGTTCTAGTAGCAGCTAGGAACCCGGCGTTTTCCCAAGGCGAATTCTCTCTACCCGACAACGGATCACAAGAACCTCGAGTATTTCATGTCAACACGCGTGTTGAATCGTCGTCAGGCTCGTTGGAGCATGTCTCTATCAAGATTCGAGTTCATTATTACATATCAGCTAGGAAAACAACAAGGTCTGTCCGATGCACTTTCTAGATGTTCTTATCTTGCACCAAAAGAAGGAGATGCAGCTTTTGATAAACAAAGAATGACTCTCTTGAAGCCAGAGCAATTTCATCTTCGGGCAACAAAATCAACATTAACTGTTGATTCAACTTTTCTCAAGCAAGTCTAGTTAAGTATGTCCTCAGATCCCCTTATTCATGAAATTAAAAATAATTCTTCTAAATCTTATGATATTTCAAAGTTTGAGTTCAAGAAAAATCTACTCTATTTCGAAGGGCGCTTATATGTTCCAGAAGATGAAGCATGATTACGTGTTCTTCAAGCTCGTCATGACTTCCCCGCAGCAGGACATTTTGGATACAATAAGACTCTAGAGTTGATATCTAGAGATTTTTGGTGGCCTCAAATGTGGAAGGAAGTCAAAGATTTTGTAAAAACATGTGATGTTTGTTCAAGATCAAAAACTCCTCGCCACCGACCCTACGGACTTCTTCAGCCATTATCCATTCCAGAACAACCATGGTCTTCTGTGTCTATGGATTTTATCACGGATCTTCCAAACTCAGGTTCTTATGACTCTATATTCGTGATAGTAGATCGTTTCACTAAGATGGCACATTTTATACCATGTAAAAAATCTATCACAGGCAAAGAAACAGCTAAGCTTTTCCTTGACAATATCTACCGCTATCATGGATTACCTAAGGATATTATATCGGATAGGGGAACTCAGTTTGTATCGAGATTTTGGAGAATACTTTTTAAGATTCTAAAGGTGGATATAAAGCTATCTTCAGCTTTCCATCCTCAAACTGATGGACAAACGGAGCGCGTAAATCAAGTCTTGGAATAGTATTTGAGATGTACCATCAACTACCAACAAGATGATTGAACAACTCTTTTACCATTGGCAGAGTTTGCTTATAATAATACGGTACATTCTTCTACACAACAAACACCTTTCTTTGCCAATTATGGTTACCATCCACGACTTGATACTTTTGACTATTCGAAAGTTGACAATCCTGCGGCGGAAGACTTAGTAAATCATTTGTCAGAACTACATACAACAATGAAGGCACAATTAAAGGAAGCTCAAGAACGACAAAAGATAAACGCTGATGCGTATCAAAAGAATAACCACAACTCAACGTAGGCGACAAGGTATGGCTACTTCGTCGCAATATCAAGACTACGCGACCTTGTGACAAGTTGGACTATCGTAAGCTTGGACCTTTTCGTATTTCTGAACAAATTAATCCAGTTGCATATCGATTACGCCTACCAGAGTCTATGAAGATCCACCCTGTATTCCACGTGTCTCTTCTTGAACCATATAAGACAGTGAACATACCAAGAAGAAGACAAGTGCCACCTCCTCCTATAGAAGTGAACAATAATGACAAATTTGAAGTAGAAGAAGTCTTAGATTCAAGGCGGCGCCGAAATAGGTTGGAATATCTTGTTCACTGGCACGGATACGATATTAGTGAGCGCACATGGGAACCAGCAAAAAATCTGGCGAATGCAGCAAGGAAGGTGGAGACCTTTCATCAACAACATCCATCGAAACCAAGATGAAGACTTTCCCTATAAAAGAAACAAGATGTAGGCAAGATAACATTCAACTTTCTATCCTTGTTTGTAGCTTCTTTGTATTTTGTGACGCTAAGGAGATGGAGAATCAACAGCCAGCGGATTTGACTCAAGAGCCTTCATTTGCTGACCTACCGGATGAGACATTGCGACTGTCACAACCCTCAAGACAACGCAACCGAGATGAAGATCTTCAAGAATGACATGTTCTTCCTCGAATAGATGGCGAGATACAACGTGTTTGGTATCACGACCTTGGAAGAGATTCTTGATGTTTGGTGATTTTATTGGAGATAGGAACAACTCCTGACGGTGTTCCAGATGTGATATTTGAAGGAAGTTATGAAGGTCACAACAATGATCAAATAACAGGGTGGTCTTCTCGCCCTGGAATGGGACACTATCGATGGCTGAGAGGACCCATCAATTACCTTCGAAGAGAACAAAGATCAGAGTATGTGGCAAATACTATTCGCGCATCTTAGACTTTCTACACATGTAATCACCGCTCCTCGTGGAACTCGTCCTTTAAAGGGGGGGTAATGTCACGGACATATACATAGTTACCTATATGATCAGATAGAACTAGATAAAAGAAGATAAAAGCAGATTAATTCCATAATATCTTTAGAAAAACTTCCTAGAAACTTCATAGACGTTGCTTTGACTTTATAAGTGTCCATAGTAGACTTTTGGATTAGAAACTTGGTCAATAAGTTAGCCACATGTCGCACATGTTGGTAGCTTGAAGACCAAGCTAAATACGTGGCGAACATATAGGAAACTTGCCCTGCAAGTTCGACACGTGTCTTGCAACTTGGACACGTGTCTTGTAAATTGGATACGTGTTGGAGGTCCTATAGAACGTCGCCACTTAGCTCTTAGGTAGATAGTATAAATAGAGACAAGAGTGAAGCCTTCTTCATTCTTGTCAACTCCTTTCTTGTTTCCAGTCTAGTTCAAGAGTCTCTAATTTTCTTGTCTTTTGGCATTAGCCATTCCAGTTTCTTTTTAATATATATACTTCTTTATATTTATTTCTTTGAGAGAGGTCTCACTTGTTTATTTGATTTCATCAAGTTATTGTCCTTGACACATGTCAGTCCTCAATATTCTGACCTTGTGACATTTATCAAAGGTAATTTTCCTTCTTCTTTGTATTGCCTCTTTATATTGAGCACTCTGTCTGCTAGCCTCATCTAGACCTTCTAAACATTTCAATCTATCCATCAAAGATTGTTTAGTTGACAACCTTTATGTCAAGGCAATTCGAAGAGAAGGGATTTCAAATTCAATTAGTAAAATAGCTTCTATGCTATGAACCAAGGAAAATGGAGTGGCTTGAGTAGTCACCTTAAATGTAGTCCAATAAGCCCACAAGGCTGCGGAAAGCTTTGTATCCCAATCTCGTTTAGAAGTTATTATGGTTTTTCGAAGGATATTAACTAAGGTTTGATTTATCCTCTCCGTATGTCCATTGATTTGAGGGTGATAAGGAGTAGTCTTCCTATGGTCAATTTTAAATCATGAGATCAAGTCTTATATCACTTTGTTCAAAAAATGGTTGCTCCTATCACTAATTAGGATTTTTAGACATCCAAATTTAATGATAATCTGCTCATAAAAAAACTTCGTTGCTTGCTTAATATCATTGACTTTTATTGCCTTTGCCTCAATTCACTTCATAAGATACTTGATTGCTACAACTATATGCTTCATTCCACTAGTAGAATTAAGATGAACTTCTCAAATATAATCTATTCTGCATTTTTCAAATGGGACTAAAAGTAACAACACATAGAGAGGTAAGGTCATTTGGAGGTCATTTCTAGCATATCTTTGACATATATCACATGTTTTAATACACTTGTGGGCATCTTAGAATAAAGTAGGTCAATAGTAGCCAACTCTAAGGATCTTCTGTCCTGTCAATGCTACCAAAAAATGACTCCCATATGTACAATTATGGCATGCCAATAAAATGGTAGGAATTTCTTTTTCCATCACACACCGTCTTAACATCCCATCTATTCTACATTGATATAATTTGCCTCCAACTATAGCAAAATATCTATTATTAATTTGGACCTTCTGACATTCTATTTTAGATAAATAAAAAGACAAGGTTTGGATGGTTAAAAATTTGGTAATCAATTCATATCAAGTAAGGGTAGTTGAAATAATAAATAAATTTTCATCTATTAAAGTATCATCAATTCGATCTTTGTCCATGTGTTTTGACAACCTGGATAAGTGATCAACTTGCATGTGCATCCTTCTTGGCTTATATTCTATCGTATAATCAAATTCTTCTAATAGAAGCATCCATCTTGCCAGTCTATCATCCAATTTTTCCTTATTCATAAGGTATTTGATTGCCATGTAATCTACAAAAACACTGTTGGATTCAAAAAGAAGTAGTGTCTAAATTTTTTGACAAAAAAAACCATGGTAAGACATTCCCATTTCATGGCAGTATAATTCCTCTGTGCAAGATTTAATTGTCTACTTGCAAAGGCTATGAGATAGTCCTTGTCTCCTTCTCTAGTTGCTTAATACAAGGTACTTCCTATTGCCATGGATGAAGCATCACAAAGCACATGGAAAGATAATGACTAATTTGGTGGTCTTAAAATAGGATATGTACTAAGCTTTGCTTTAAGAATGTCAAAGGCTGCTTGGCATTTTTCACTCCACTCAAACTTCACATCTTTTTGTTGAAGTCTAGTAATAGGCATGGAAATGGTAGCATAGTCATGTATTACTTTCCAAAACCATTTAATATGTCTTAAGATTGTTTTTACTCCTTTGACTGTTGAAGGAGGTTTTAATTCCATAATGACCTTGACCTTCTCTAGATATAGTTTCCTATCATTTTTTGAGACTACATATCCAAATAAGACTTCTCTTTGAACTGCTAAGAATATTTTGTGAGAGTTTAAAGCAATCTTAGCTCTTCTACACCTTTGAAGATAAGACTTTATACAATCATGATGTATTGTCTTAGAAGACTGGATGCTAAAATCATCAATGAATACTGTCATTGATTAGTATAGCAAGTCTGAAAAGGCATATGATATTGCTCTTTGAAATGCCGAAGGAGCATTGCAAAGTCTAAAAGGCATAATTACATAGATGAAGGTGCCCCAAGGTGTAGTAAAGGCTGTTTTGTGGTGATCCTTTGGGACTATGGAAATTTGATTGTAACCTAAATATCTATCCATAAATGTATATAATTTATGCCCAACCACTTCTTCCAGGATGGTATTTATAAAGGAGAGGGGAAAGTGATCCTTTTGGGTGTACTTGTTAAATTTTCTATAATCTATGCACACTTGAAGTTTTTCATTTTTCTTCTTAACTAATACCATTGGTGAGATCCAATCCGTAATCTCTATAGATTGAATAAATCCAGCTTAGAGGAATTTTTTTACTTCGGCTTTGACAAATAATTGTAAGTTGGGATTCATTCTTCTTTCCTTTTATCTCACAAGAATTGAATTAGGAAGGAGTGGAATACGATGTTGGGCTATTTCTAGAAGTATTCTCTTGAGGTCTTTGTAAGACCAAGCAAATACATCCCTATATTCCATAATTAATGACTTATAACTTAACAATTCATCTTCTGTCAATTGAATTCCAACTTTGATTAATTTTGGATCTTCTTTTTTTAAAGAAACATACATAAAATTGTAATCAAGGTCATACATATGAGATTACTCTATAGATCCTTTATACCAATCATTTGATATTTGTGGATAGTTGATCATATCAATTCTGGCTGTAAGACCATTGGAAATTTGTTTGAATTATAAAAATAGAGTGAGGTTGTCTTCCTCTATTAATTCTAACTCATGAACTTGAGTACCATCAAAGTTCATTCCAAAGGCATCTTCATATTTAATATCATCTGCTAGGGTTGATAAATCTATTTCATCTTCATGATTTTGCCAAGTGGTAAAACCATCTATAAAGTTAACACTTACAACCTCATCGCCACTTGAAGTTGGATGTTTTTCCAACCACTGAATGAATTTTCCATCATCTTTCCAATCATATAGTCCAAGGCCCATACATCCTAATGGAGTGGATTGGACCATACTTGAGTGAATCTCCCTGCTTGTTACTAAATCAATAAATCTAACCTTCTTTTTGAATTCTTTCTATGGTTGGAGATTTAAAATCTCATCTTCTAAAGAGTGAGATGAGGTTTGGATTGAAAACAATCCTTGAGATTAAATAAGGATTTTAGCCAGGTTCTCTAGTGGTCCATAAATGATATGGGGCTTCTTACTTCTCTAATCAATTTTTGCGTTAGCTACCCTTAACCAAGGTCTATCTAAAAGTAATGAATATGAATTTTTGCTAAAATGCATATGAATTACATGAAAAGTGAGAGAATACTCTTCACCTCCAATCATCATCCTACAACCACTAATTTGTCTCAAAGGTGTCTATAGACACCTCTAGCTCAATTGCCTTCACCTCTTGTGCTACTTGAATTGTTCTAATATGAGTTGGGATTTTTGCTTTAGATCGTTGCCGTCTTTTAATGAGAAGGCTTATTTTAAAGCTCCTTCTTATTAAAGGAGAAACCTCCAATAACTGAGTAATTATGATATTTGCTTTAATTTTTTTAAAATCATCTCATAAATCATATGATTGGACTTGATCCTTGCCTTTAAGTTGAGTTGAAAGATTAAATTCAAGGTTGGAGATTTTAGATCCTTCTCACTCTTCTTTAGAAGAAAATTCCTTTGTCTCTACATTTTCCTTCAAGGTCCTTGGCAATCTATTCGAGCTAGATTCAAGGACTTGAGGTAATTCCTTAGAATCTCTCATATTAGCTATTGCCTTCCTTATGGCTTTATTTAAGTCTGAAAAATGAGGAGAATCTTCTAAACTATTTTCACTATCAATTGAAATAGGAGGAGGAGGACTAGTGTATCAAGACCTTCTCATAATTGCCAAGGCTGGTATATTAGAGAGTTCTTTAGCCCTCTCAGGAACCTCTTCATGTGAAATGTAGTTGGTTTGAGAAGATAAAGGTTGATCCCTAATAGATTGAAAGCCTTGTTCTTCATTTGGTATTTCTAAATACCTCACATCTTGTGAACCTTGGCCATCATATTGTTCGCTATATTGAAATTAACAAACATTTAGAGGGATGAATCCTTGCTTAATATTTAAATCTGAAGGATGATGTTGATTTTGACGATTATTGTTGTAGTCATAGAATAGATTTGGAGGTTTTAAAGTATTATCTGAACTAGGATTTTTTGTCCCTTTCAATTGATCTTGGACTTATTGATGATAATTTCCTTGTGGAAACTTCAAAGGGACTACCTTATCCATTTGCCTACATATCTCCGTAGAATGGATTCTCCCACAATTTCCACACATTACTTTGTTTTCTATCCAACATTTACCAGGTAGGTGCCTTTTATCACAAAGGTGATGCATTTCTTGCCATTATTGTAATTGGTTTTTAAAGTTCTAATTAAAATTCTCATGGTTTTTTGGATGAATATTAAGCCTTGAATTTCTTTGGTTCCTATGAGATATAATATAAGATTGTTGCCAGCTAAGATTATGTTGATAATTTTGCAAGTTTGAATAAAACTGGCTAGTGTGTCCCGGTTGATTATATTGAATACACCACAACTCTGAAATGTACCTACTAGATTCTATGGGAGGTGGAGTCTGGTTTGGATTTTGGCCCTTGATTAAAAAGGCCATTTGTTCTTGCATGGTCTTTATCTATTGTGCCAGTTCGTTCTGAAATCTCCTTTGAATTTGAAGAATTTTTTTTTAAAATTCTTCCTTCTATCTATTCTTATCCTTTGGATATGTCAATTTTGGAAGGCTATGTGGTAGTCTAACCTCTAAAGGTATAGGATAATGGATTGTAGGATAAAATTTATTTTTCACAATCCCATAAGGATATTTTTGAGACTTATCCATATTTTGGATATAGATTGGTATAAAACTTAGGATTCTATGGTCTTCCTTCTTCCACATCAATTCTTCTTGTTTATCAATGTTTTCAATCATCCATGCTATCTTTTTAACATCCTCTAAGTTTTTTGGCCTTTCTTTGAGGATTTCTCTAATTGTACCTTCATTATTAAATCTTTGGATAAAAAAGTAGATGAGGGTGTCTTCTATGAGAAGGATTCCTATAAACCGGATTACTACTAGTTCAAATCGTCAAATATATTTGATAATTTCTTCTCCTTTTCTTTGTTTCAAAGAAAAAAGAGCCATGAGGGCGTTGTCATAGTAGAGAGAATTTGTCTCAAGAAAGCACTAGGCTTCTAGCTGCAACTAAATATTCAACCAAGATCCAAAATAATAAAACCCTCAAAATTTTATAAAAGTCTTTCTTTTAGGACTATTACACCCTATACATAAGTCTTATTTTATAAAAACACTCAAACTATAATAAAATATTCTAAACCCTCATTCACCCGTAGGGAGGAGATTTTTCTTGAACTTAAATAATCTATAACTCTTAATCTAACTATTCAAATCCACAAAAATTTTACATAATGTACTGATAAGCTCTTAACAACTAGTATAACAAATTTCAACTGTTGATTCTTTATTGATCTTTAGATATCGCAAAAATCCTAGCAGTAGCTTCAAACCCTTCTTTATAAATACTTGTGTACAAAATTCTTTATATCTCACAAGTTAAATGCTTGAATGCTATGAAATTGTGATGCATAGCTTCTTAGCACAAAGATTCACCTTATTAAAAAAATTTAGACAAAATTTTATCCAAAATTTTAAGATATGACAAAACTCGTCACTATAAATAAAATGGCCTACTTATTGCTTTGGAATCCAATTTGCTGTCTTTGATCCTCAATAATTCCTTCTTCAATACTTCAAATATAGAAAACTTTCTACATCACATATAGAGCTTAAAATCACCTCTCAAGTTGCACCTCTTGATCTCTAAAAGCTTTCATATAATTCTTTAAATTGTCAAAAGAGTGACAATAGATACTATTTATATACCTTAATTTCAAGCACCTACTTCTCCCTCATAAAAACTCCAAATCTCTCAATTTTTATACCAAAATTACAACCCAAAAAAAAAAAAATTTCTAATCCTAGTCTTTGATTTTTGAATGGCTTCTTATTAAGGACATGAACTAGAAAAAGATGTATAATCTAATAAAAATTGTATCAAAGTAAAATCACAAAATAAGAATAAGAAAGCATGTATATTCAAAAAAAAACTAGAATGGCTATTGCCAAAGACTAGAAACATGAAGACTCTTAAAACTAGACTAACATCAGGAAAGGAGTTGACAAGAGTGAAGAGGGCTTCATTCTTGCCTCTATAAATATTACTTAATTAAAAGTTACGTGGCAATATTCTATAGGACCTCATACACGTGTCTAATTTATAAGACACGTGTCAAACTTACACGACAAGTTTCTCACATGTGCGCCACGTACTTGGATTGTTCCACAAGCTACCAATATGTGCGTCATGTGGCTAGCTTGTTGACCAAGTTTATAACCTATCAATCACCTATAGACATGTATAAAGGTGATTCCGCATCTATACAGCTTCTACGAAGCTTCTCTATCAAATCAACTTGTTTTACCTACTTCTATTGGTTCATATTACTTAGATAATTTATTAGAAAAAATCTTATGTCCATGACATTATCCTCCCTTCTAGGGATGAGTTCCACGAGGAGCGGTGATTATATGTTGAGGAAGTCCATGATACGTCGAATTGTGCTTGCCACATACTCTGATCTCTGTTCCCTTTCAAGATAGTTGATAGGTCCTTTCAGCCATTGATAATGTCCCATACCAGGGCAAGAGGACCCGTGTTTGGTACGGATACGATATTAGTAAACGTACATGGCTCGAGTAGTGACACGTGGAATACATGATGGATCTTCACGGACTCTGGTAGATATAATCGATATGCAACTAGATTGATTTGTTCAGAAATAGGAAAAGATCCAAGCCTATAATAATCCAACTTATCATAAAGACAAGTAGTCTTGATATTGCGATGAAGTAACCATATCTTGTCCTCCACGTTGAATTGTGGTTGTTCTTTCCAATATGCATCTGCATTTGTTTTTTGTCATTCTTGAGCTTCTTTTAATTGCACCTTCATTACTGCATATAGCTCTGACAAACAATTTGCCAAATCTTTTGCTGCTGGATTATCAACTTTTAAAAAATCAAAAGCATCAAGTCATGGGTAGTAACCATAATTGGCAAAGAAAGATATTTGTTGCGTAGAAGAATATATCGTATTATTATAAGCAAATTTTGTCAATAGCAGAAGAGCTGTTCAATCATCTTGTTGATAGTTGATGGTATACCTTAAGTATTGCTGTAAGACTTGGTTCACGCGCTCTGTTTGTCTATCAGTTTGAGGATGAAAAGCAAAAGATAACTTTATGTCCACTTTTAAGATCTTGAAAAGGGTTCTCCAAAATCTTGATACAAATTGAGTTCTCCTATCTAATATAATATCCTTGGATAACCTATGATAGTGATAGATATTATCAATGAAAAGCTTAATTGTTTTTTCACTTGTGATAAATTTTATGCATGGCACAAAATGTGCCATCTTGGTAAACCGATCTACTATCACAAATATAGAGTCATAAGATCTTGAGCTTGCAAGATCTGTGATGAAATCCATAGAAATAGAAGACCATGGTTGTTTTGGAATAGGTAATGGCTGAAGAAGCCCAAAAGGTCGATGATGAGGAGCCTTTGATCTTGAGCAAATATTACATGATTGTATAAAGTCTTTGATTGCCTTCCACATTTGAGGCCACCAAAAATCTCTTGATATAAGTTCCAAAGTCTTGTTGTATCCAAAAAGTCCTGCCGCTGGAAAATCATGACATGCTTAAAGAACACGTAAACGTGCTTCTCCTTCTGGAACATATAGGCGTCCTTCAAAATATAGTAGATTGTTCTTGAATTCGAATTTGAAAGAATCATGAGACTTAGAAGAATTATTCTTAATATCATGAACAAGAGGGTCTGAGGACATACTTGATTGAATTTGCTTGAAAAAAGTTGAAATAACAGTCAATGTTGATTTCATTGCTCAAAGATGCAACTACTCTAGTTTCAAAATAGTCGTTCTTTATTGTTCAAAAGCTGCATCTTCTTCTTTTGATACAAAATAAGAATATCTAGAAAGGGCATCACACAAACCTTGTTGTTTTTTTGGCCGATAAGTGATAATGAACTCAAATCTTGACAAAGACATACTCCAACAAGCTTGACGATGATTCAACATGCGTGCCGATATAAAATATTCGAGATTCTTGTGATCTATGTACATGATGATTGAATTGGAAGCACCTTCTAGATAATGACGCCATTCTTAAAAGGAATCCACGATTGTAAGAAGTTCTTTGTCATGGATCTCATAATTGATCTTGACTGCTAAGAATTTTCTTGAATGAAAAGCTACTAGATGAAGTTTGTCATCTGTTCCCTTTGTGACAAAATCACACCCAAGGCAAAATCTGATGAGTTTGTTTCTATAAAAAATACCTTGAAAAAGTCAATACGATACAAGATTTGTGCAGAAATAAACGATGTCTTTAGAACTTCAAATGCTGCTTCCGCTTCTTGATTCCATTGGAGTTTGTCTTTACAGGTCAAACATGTAAGTAGAGCTGCAACTTGAAAGAAGTCTTTGATGAAGATCCGATAATAATTGGCAAATCCCAAAAAACATTGGACATCTCTTACCGTCTTTGAAATCTTCCAATTCATGATTGTCTGGACTTTCTTAGAATCCATCATGAGACCATCATTTGAAATGATGTATCTTAAAAAATTGACTTGAATAGTGTGAAATACACACTTTTCTATCTTGGCATACAGTCCTGCATCTCTAAGTTTTTGTAATACTTGATAAATATGTACTTTATGTTCTTCTACATTCTTAGAATAGATCAAAATATCGTCTAGATAGCAGACGACAAAATTGTCTAGGAACTCACAAAAAACATCATTCATGAGATGTTGAAAAGCAGCTGGTGCATTCGTAAGTCATAAAGGCATGACATTATATTTAAAATGTCCGTATCTGGTTCAAAATTCAATTTTTCATTCATCTCCTTCTTTGATGGATACTAGATTGTATGCTCCTCTTAGATCTATTTTTGTGTAGATCTTAGCTTGATTTAATTGATCAAGGAGTCTTGATATCAAAGGTAATGGATATCTGTTCTTGATTGTGATCTTGTTGAGTCTTTGATAATCAACACACATCCACAATGATCCATCTTTTTTCTTCACAAATAGAATTGGAGCTCTTGCTGGAGATTTAGAATGGCGTATGAAATTCTTGGCCAAATTCTTATTAATATACGTCTTGAGTTCAACCAATTCATCTTGTGATAAAATGTAGATTGGTCCAAATGGTGGCTGAGTTATTCGCGAATTGATTGAGCGGTACGGGGGCGGCGTGTGGAAGGGTGCATTATTTTTTCAAAAACGTCACGATAATCTGAATATTGGCTTAAATGCCATAAAGTCTTTCCGCTGAAACAGGTGTGGCGTAAATAACAAAAATTGATCCTTTGCTTTTCTTTGCATGTATAAAACTTTTACTATAAGTATATGGATTTTCTTATATTATATTTCTGACTTTTTACTTGAGTCGATGGGATATTTAATGATATTCCGAGGAAAGTCAAGTCTATGAGAATTCCAAACTATTTGAGGGTTATATTTTTCTAGCCATGATAAACCTAAAATAATTGGATTAGACAGGGATTTAATTATATTAAAGGCTACGTAGCTATTATGATCATCTATTGTTACTTTTATAGGACGGGTTTCATGAGTGACATCTCCAGAAGACAATGGACGCCCATCTATGACTTCTACATGTATAGATTTAGTTTTTTGTATTAAAGGTATTTTACGATTCTTAACAAATTATTCATCTAAAAAGCATGCTGAGGCTCTTGAATCTAATAAGACAGATGCTCTGTAGTTTTTTGGTCCTAAATATACATCTATTATAAAACAAAGAGAGGATTTTGAGGAGAGAATAGGACCTTCATTAGGAATTGTATAAGGTTCCAGCTGCACGATCCCTATTGTAGATAGACAAATTCATTTTCCGACATGTTGTCTTCTCATTTTGTAGTTTTGTTATTTCTTCCGACAATGTTGAGCACTGTGCTTAGGTTCTCCACAATATAAACATAATCCTCCTTGACAATGTCGAATCTTTTTTTGTTCAATAAGAGCTTTAAACGTACCGCATCAATTTGCATGTCTTCTACTTTCAAATATATATTTTGTGAGGACGTTGATGTTACTATTGAATAATAATGTGAGACTTCCGCAATAGACTCTTAGATCAAAGCTCAAAAAGTCGATTGTCACACTTCATAACAAAATCAATTGCTTGACTCAATGTCTGAGGATCGGGTAAATTGAGCATTAACTTTTTTATCTCATATTATAATCCGTAGAGAAATTGACTGATGAGTGCAGCATCGTCCCACTTGATGTCGGTCGCTAGTTGTCAAAATTGTGAAGCGTATAATAACATTGATCGATTGCCTTGTCGTAGGATGCAAATCTTGTTGGTTGCAACACGAATTGCATCATGTTTTCCATACATCGATCAAAATTTCGCAAAAAATGCCTCCAAATTATCCAATATTGGATCACGTCGTTCAAGAAAAGATGAAAACCACAATAAGGCAGGGCACAAAAGTAACGTTCCAATAAACCTAACTTGAGATCCTTGCGTAGGATAACTTTGAGGTTGAAGTTCAATCACCAATTGTACCTGATTGACAAATCCTTGAAATTTAGATCTTGTGCCATCAAACTTTTCAAGCAAACTAATTTTTGGTTCTCTAATGCTTGAACGGTGCTCCATCATAGGTGAGGTAGTATGGTTTGGTGTAGATATTGACGCAGCTCCAACCATCTCTATATCTTCACTTCCTGCTAATCTTGTTGCTCCTTGTGGTGGTAAACTGAGTTGATGCATTGCAAGCATTAGCTCTCTCATTTATTCTTGCATTTGTGCCATTGCACTCTTCATTTCCGTAAGCTCTACCATGATAATATAATAGGAAGGAAGATGTCTACTCTTACTTCAAGAAATGTAGAATAATACACTCAAAAGAAAAAATTCTAGAAACAATACCAGTTTAGAAGTGGGTACTCCACAACTTCTAAAATGCTTATGTCTTATGAAGAGAAAGGGATAATCCACTCTTAATCAAGAAGAGACAAAGCTCTGATACTGTATGTGTACTCTTGTCAATCTATCAAGGACATGAATTAGAAAAAGATGTATAATCTAATGAAAACTGTATCAAAGTAAAATCACAAAATAAAAATAAGAAAATATGTATATTTAAAAAAAAACTAGAATGGCTATTGCCAAAGATTAGAAACATGAAGACTCTTGAAATTAGACTAGGATCAGGAAAGGAATTGACAAGAGTGAAGAAGGCTTCATTCTTGCCTCTATAAATATTATTTAATTAAGAGCTACGTGGCAATATTCTATAGGACCTCATACACATGTCTAATTTGGAAGACACGTG